>JAGDQP010017793.1:24881-37811 GCA_022664845.1 Lepisma saccharinum | reverse complement strand
TTTACCAACGCCATTTAACAATAAATTTGAACAACTGTTCAGGAGAACTACCACGTTTAACACTCTGAAATCTCCCTATTAACGTTTTTCAATGGAATGGTTAGGAATCTATTCTCTTAAAAATCTGGAACAGTCATATGAGACAGCTTAACGAATCTAATCACCTCCATAATCATAGTTTTCAAAGAAAACCCATTGCAGAAACCGAGGGAGCAGTACTAAAATCCCTCAATCCAAGTACTCCTATCTAGGTTAACTTAGAAGATCCAATAGCCTGTTTTACTATTTTCGCAGCTTTTAAGCACTCAAAGTAACAACCCCCCAACGATTAAACAACACAGAACAGAATATTGGTAGTTGAGTGACCCACCATGAGTTTCGTCAAAATCTGTAGGTCCAGCTACAACTAACCAGCGCGAATAAAAGCTATGCAGAGTTGCCAGCTGATATCAGCTACGACAAGAATACACCAAATTACAGTAGTTCTTTAATCCGGCACGTTCGGGACAACAGCCGTGCCGGTTATCTAACGTGAACAAAAAAGAAAAATTAATACAGTACAGTATAATGATATTTAAAACTAGTTGTACATGTAATAAGCTGCTCTATCACAAGAAGAAAAAAAGAAATACTCGAGCGTTACTGTTTAAAAATGTAGGATATTCCATCAATAAACGCTCGAATGCACCCGAAAAAAATACGAACGCGAGCGGATCGATCCGTGCCGATTACAGAATGCTGGTTTAAGGCGCCTACTGTACTACTAAGATAAGCTTGGTAGGAGTAGTGAAACATAACTCCACGCAATCTTCCCTTACTTTCATGTTAATATATTGAATAGAAACTACCTAGAAAACGAAACCACGGAAGTCACCTAGGATATTTTTCTCACGATAAAGCGAAATTCTTTAACAGTCCAGTCAGTATATGAATCTGACCTATGGATAATACGGGATATTGTTATACAGTGACTAGGTATTTAGAAAGGGTTCAGAGTTTTGGAATTCAGGTACTCCCAAATGTCACGTACGAGGAAACTACGTTAATATAAGCAAACACAATGCCTCAATGCAGCAATTCGTTCAAACGTATTACAGCTTACAAAGGGTAAAACCACCAGTAAGGTACGGCGATGACTACTTCTTGCCGGTCAGTTTCTGATCTGAAAGTCGCTGGAAAGGAAAATGAGTTTGCAGTGGTTTCCAGTAGGTGGCGAAACTGATACAGCCTCTAAGATGATTCTCAGTTTTATATGGATTCCGAGCTACCCATTCAAATCTATCCACCGGGAATCGAACAAAGGATCACCCCCTTCCCGTGTCGCTTTAAAACAAGGTGGAAAAATGAGTCCTGGAGACCTTTAACTTTCCGGGGATGCAGAAACATTTGAGTTGCACTCTGAGTAAACGACTCAAGAAGCGCTTTGGTCTTTCAGATAACAGAAAGAAACAAACACTGTGTTTACTTAAAACGTTAGCCAGACGAATATACGTGTCGATATGCTATAATGAACTTACCTTCTTCTTAGCTTTGCCTCCGGAACTTCCTCCTTCCTTCTTTTTCTGAGTCTTTTGAGGTTGCTTGGAAGAACCTCCCTTTGAATCCTTTTTAGGCGGCTGTGGAAGAAATAAAAGTGTATGAGTATTACTTCGTTGCTACAAAAGCTACTGGTATATATATAACATTAAAAAGTATAGTTAATCCATCAGGCTCATTAAATCAGTTTTTGCCAACATATTTATTTCTGGATAAAAATGTATCATCATATGGGTTAACATCAAAGTTGATGACTGAATAACAAAATACTGCGTATCCTCACATGTAAAAAAAAAGTTGACAAAACCAGTCAACTCGAATGATAACATTTAACTAAACATATCCATCACAATTACATATCTTGAATTACGTGTAATAATCTTCAACGGTAGAAGAAAACCGTTACTTATGACGACGTTCGCCATCTAGCTGACGGCCTCTTCAGCACCAACAATTAATGTTGTTTTCTGTATGTATGAGTGCAATTAATAGCGTAAGAAGATAAGAAATAACGTTGATAAAGTACAAGTACTGTTATGTTTACACGTTACCACAACCCGTGTTTTGAAAATTCGAAATAATTTCCCAAACGCGGGATGTCACGTAGTACCTAATCAATATCACAACACAATATTTTTACATCTGTCAACTTACTTTCAAGGCATGCCAACTGCGGTAATAAGCTCGTCCCTCATGCCATATCTCAAACGGAAGTGGTATAAACTTAACGAGGGTTAGAGAATCATTTGAGGACAACTTTAGCAGTCCCTTCGTGTGGTCCACATCTTTGTGATATAAAAGCAAACGATCATGTGGCGAAAAATTAGTTGTTAGACATTTTCTTTTGTCTGCTTCCTATTATTTCGATTTAGTCTTTTGTGCTGATATATACAAACAGAAATTAGTGTGTCATCGCCCTCAGGCAAAAACGGACGCTAAGTATCCCAATTGTCATTGTTGCTAACCAGGGTGAAAAAAAAACCTTGATCTATTTTTATTTAAATAGATTTATTAAAATTTAAATCAGCCGTTTCTTCTTTCATAATACGTATCGTAAGTGTAAATGGCCCTCGTTTAATATGCAAACTTCCATATTGAGGTTAAATTTACACCTCATTATCCTTGTTCTGTTTAAATTTTACTTAATTCATTAATTTAATGATGTATTTGTAACTTTTAGGAATCTCGTTCAGGTCAGAATAGAAGGGATAAAGAATGCACAAAGAAGTCCTCCATGAACTCATTTGAATAGATTATGTTGAATTCTGGTACTTATCTGGTGGAACTGAGATTTAAAAAAAACTCTTAAAAAACTATTTTATTTTTAAGAATCCACTGGTCGCGGAATTCGAAGTCAATGTTCTAATGACTAAGTCACTGCCGCTGAACAGAGGTGCCAAAAGTAGTTGTGTAAAAAATCTCTTAAGAGGCCTGAAAATGACAGTAAATAGTGGCCCAATACAGCTGCTACTAATACTAATAATACTACAACAATAATAATGTAGCGTCAAAGTATTAGAAACTTGTATCTAGGGTTTCCAGAATGTGGTCTTCTAAAGCAAGGTGGCTGGCCAAGATCTTTTGAACAAGACTGTACAATACTAGGTACGGGCCACCGCACTAAACTTCCTCATTCCCATTAATTAAATAAAATAATACTGTAGTTATTACTAATATTACTAAAACATTTATGAAATATGAACAAAACCACCGGAGAAGTTTTTGAGAAAATCGAACATTTTTTATGTTCACCATTTAGTAAACTACCCTTACTTTTTTAGGGCTAGGAAGAAAATTCGAAAACCTACCCTAATCTTACAAAATCACGTTTAAACTTTGGTCTCGATACGTTGAACGGTATGGCCTCTAGGCAGTGGTGATTTCAGATTTCCCGCGGGGGATACTTCAACACAAGGGGAATGAAAAATAGTACTGTCAATCTACTGATAACTGACATTGAGGATTAAAAGATACGAGGCTCCGAGCGTGGAAGAAGTCAGTAGCTCCAAGAGCACCTTGTACCCCTCTGGTCACCGCCTGAAATCATCACTGCCTTTAGGCGGGTCGCGGATGTACGTATTTACATCGGGACGGAAGAACAGAAGGACAGGCATCTAAAAATCCCTTTTGCGGTATGTAGGAACCATGAAATGTGTAAATCAGTTGAAATCTCGAATTCAGTATTTTTCACGATCACCATCACTTTCTTCTCTCCTATCAACACTCGTAACAGTGTTGCCAACCATTTTTCTATAAGGTCCCTACGACTAAGAAAATTGTCCCTATTTCCATGTACGTGTACCATGGCTACCGTTATTGATCAACGTCGATAGCAGTTTTATTAAAGAAAATGCTAAAAGAATTGAGCTAAAAATCCCTATAATTTAACAATTTCAAAATCCGTCTCTACTTTCGTGAAATATACCTAAAATATCCCTATGAGTAGGGACATTTCCTTACGGTTGGCAACACTGACTCGAAAGTACAAATCGGGATATTCCCGGTTCTGAGCGTGACTTTCCCGTTCCGTTTCTTCGCTGCTTGTACTTTGACGTGTCGCGCTAGGATTAGTACGTTAGTCGGAGTTCGTAATAATAAAATTTTGAGTTCAATGGCACGCCGAAAAAAAGATTGTATGGACTCTTACATGATTTTGCTTAATACTATTGTGTGTGTAGTAAGATAGTCACAATGGACATTTCGGTTTTCCCCGTCCTTATATATTTTATAATTTGTTTGTGTACATCAGATTAAATAACATATAATGGTTTTTGAAATTTTAGCGCTACGGTTTTCCGTTACGAAGACATATAGCATGAAATACTGAGAATTCAATCTCCTACGTCATACAACGAAAATCATCCTCCGATTGGTTTGACGTAATCAATCCGTACTATTTCCGTAGCTTATGCTTCTCCCTATGTTACATTCCTTATTCATAAGTTTGAAGAAAAAAAAATACATCACCATTTAACGAAATAATGAATGTACAAATCTGCAGAACACACTTCAATAAGTTTAAACACCAAAACATGTTTTTAATAACAGAAATTGCTCGAAACAATGACAAGGGGCAGTCTTAACTTGTAGTGCTCTTCTTATCGCTGGTCTTTGTCACTTGATGTCTTGACAATTTGGCGCACGTAACTTTTAATTTTTTATACTTTCACCTAAGGCTGTTCGAATCCTATCAAAGGCCGTGTTTTATTTTACTTCACGAAACGCAAGAGTAACTTCAATGTAAAAGTTTCAATTTACGTTTTTGTTTCTTACATGCTTTTATTATTATTTTTTACAATGACATATTAAAACTATTCAATATATTCACGGGCTAAGTAGTACGTTAAGTTGTTAACAGATGGCAGTAACGAGCACTATTAATTCATGTGCTTTTAAGTTCTTGAAAAATGCTTCACTAGCATTCATTAAAAAGTATACGATTGTCCAAATGTAAAGTGTTGAAGCTACCAAAATATATCAATATATTAAAAAAGGATTAAAAGTAAAAATCAATTTTAAATAAATAAAACGAACTAAATGATGTGTTAAGGCATTCAGAAACGCTATTCACCACTTATACTATTTCTTTCGATCCATTTTTGCTATCTTTTTTAACAATACTAACAAATCATATACCATCTGTATGATAGTGACAAGCAGTCGGCAGACTGATTACGTCATAACATGGCGGCGCCCGATTAAGCGCAAGTCTGAGACTGTTTTGAAACTCTCTATTACTCTTGGTAAATGCATCACAGAAAGAAAAGAAAACGTTTTTCGTAGTCTACTTTAACAGATTTTTTTATTGCAATAAAAAATACTACCGGAAAAGTCCATTAAAGAAAATCAGAAGCATCTGATAAACAAAATATTAAAATTAAACAAATATGGAAGTTCCAGATTCTGTAATAAATCTAGTGTCATTTAGTCGTCATGCTAGTATTTATATGGAGACAATCTTTTGTTATAAATCTTATGCATTAGTAAAAGAACAAAAAACGCATTTCCGATTTTCACTTTAAAGATTTGAAAACTTGATTTAAATCAAATCACCGTGTTGCTTAACTATTTTAACAATACATTTCTTCAAATGGCAGTACGTTAGTTTATTGGAAATTTTATATCCCCTACTGATGGTAAAAGGTGAAGCACATAATGCATGTGGCAACCTGTTATTATACCAGGTAAAACGTTGAAATTCGAGTAAATTCAGATCTAACTTTTCATAGGACCTTGACTTAACAGGAAGATCTACACTGTGCGAGCTTCGAACACGTATCGCCATGTATCATAGGATACCTATCAAATATATCTAAACCCGTACCAACTGGTGGACGTATCGTAAGGGGATCTATTCAAAGGTGAAATAGTTCAACAGAGCTACAAACGCACAAGTACGTAGGCTTTCAAACGATCATGTTTCCAGTACTGACTACTATAAAAGCTTCCAGTTAAAACAGTGAAATCGGTCTCTCTGTTTTAGCTGAAGTTCCAGCCTGCGTTACAAATGAAATTAAAAGCACCCCAACAAATTTTGGAATCCTTAGAAAGGTCCTAAATACTAAAAAAAATCGAAAAGCTGATTAGCGCTAAGGGGAGAACTGTTATCTTATTCGATTCGCGGACCACACCAGATTCATGTTTAAAAGACACGGGTCGCGCCGCTCGCAAAGAAGTTTAGAAGATATAATTTCTACATTTCACTACACGATATTGCTCGATTGTATTCTTGGTGAGAAGTGGATCGGAAGACGAATGTTATACAAACAGTCATATTTAGTCAAATGAAGCCACAACGAATACGAAAAATCACTCATCCTTCAGAAGTGGAAGAAATGAAAGTATAGGAGTGTTACTATGAAAGCTATATATAACAAGTATAGTTAACCCATCAGGCTCATTAAATCAGTTTTTTGCCAACACATTAATTTCTGGATAAAAATGTATCATCATTTGGGTTAACACAAAGATTTATGACTATAAAAAAACTATCCTGATATGTAAGGAAAAGGTTTTGGTTCATTTCATGTCAAATCGCCCATAGCACAAGGAAAATGTAACCAAAAATCTTTGATATAGCTGAAACTTGGTGTGTGGCTTCTGTTAGTCATACAATGGAAATGTCTAAATTATTATTGCAATATGGTAAGTAGTTTGTAAATAACAATGGTGTATTAAGTTCGCTCGATGCACCTGGTTATACTATGCTTCAGAAAATCTGCACAGCACCAAAACGAAAAAAGGCAAGACTTTTAAACTTTCCACAGTGTTTCGGCTCAACATGAGGCATTCACCTATGTAAAAATAGTTGAAGTTTCTTGTTTCACGGTTTTTCTAACTTCAAAAAGGCAAAAGCGAAAGAAGGAAAGATATTACTAACATGATATATAGTAAGTTTTGGAAAGAGGATGATGAAAAAAAAAAAAAAAAAGTTTTACCTCCTTTAAATATAATTGGCATTTTGCATCCAAACAAGTACATACAGGTCATAAAGTTCTATGACAGTAGTTCAAAATTTCCAGTACAGCCTGGTAGCTCACAAACCGACAAGAAAATGAAGCATGGTAGTACACACACGTGTACTGTTGGGATGGACTACATGTTGGACATGATCATCGCCATCTTTTGGATGGAGGACATGTTTTCAAATAGCAACTGTCCATGTGACTTATCAAACACGAGAATGTACCCTGAAAGTAATTTCAAGTGTTAGATTTTATCTACTTGTTACGTTGTCTGAATTATCTTCACTGATAGTTTGCACTGCATATTATGTTCATTTATCCAACACCGTAACAAGCAGGTCAAATCTGACACACAACCCACTTACCATTTGTAAAATTTGACTTCCAAATAATATCGTGGATTTCAAGACGGCGGCTACGTTGATCATGTACTCCAAAATGTAGCCCCTACCAACCATTCCACATTTCTGTATTACGATGATTCATGTCGGTTTGTGAGCTTCCAGGCGGTACTGGGATTTTTGAACTACCCTGTGTCATAGAACTTCATGGCTAACATGAAGACTATACTCTTGATATTGGATACATATCCAAAAGGCTAATCACTTTCAAAGGAGGCAAAACACCTCTCCATTTTTTGTGTTTGTAGTACTTTTAATGCTAGTGATACCTTTCCTTGTTTCACTTTTGCCTTTTTGAAGTTGTTTATATATACGGAAAGAGTATGAAATAAGATACCTAAGTTCAACAACTTTTACTACACGTAATACGAGAGATATAAGGTTATCTTCTATAAAAACATATGTGAAAGCACATGATAAGCCGAAACACTGGAAAGTTTGGGGGTCTTGCCTTGTTTCGCTTTGTTGCTCTGCAATGTTCCTGTCTGCGAAATTTTTTGAGCGCGCTCGACTTCAGTGCGAGCGGTCCCGGGTTCGATTCCCGGTGGGGGCTCAAAAATTTCGGTGTTGACCCAGCATCGTGAGGACAATTGGGGAGCTGCTGTGAATAAAAGACAGTGGAGATCAGTGAGAGCTTCGGCTCTTCTCCCAACCAGTCTGTTCAGCGTGGGAGCAGTAGACCAACTCCTCCCTTCGGGGAGAAGCCTCATCCACTAGTGATTGAATATGGCTGTGATTTATATATATATATAAATGGGTGCAATACAGTGTAAAAAGATTTGAAAATAAGTTGACAGATATAAAAGTACTGTTAGGTTCATACGTATCGTAGGGTTCAACTCTACACTGCTAAATCATGTCAAGAAATAGTAACAGACGGTTCATGGATTCTTCTGGGGTAAAATATTCCGGAGGTAGTAAACCAGTCTCTCATTCGGAACTCCGGAGCGACTGCTTCACGGACTCCAAGAACACCATTAAATAGGAACGTTATACCAAACGGGCACTCTTCAGGTGGCAGTACGCGAGACCGAAAAGCACGACCTGGAAATATTAGAGATACAGGAAGTCCGGTGTGGGAGGGTCAGGATAGCATTCAACAGGGTAAATACACTTTCTTCTAAGGGGGAACACAGTCTCAATTTCGGAACGGGATTTCTAATTAGGAACAGTAAGTATCCTTCCGGCGGTTCAGAATACAGAGTTCGTACGTACCCGATGGTGCAACACAATTTTAATAAATGTCTATGTTCCGACCGAGCAGGCTAATGATAACAACAAACATACATTTTACGAGGAGCTAGAAAGGTTGACCGATAACCGAAATCATACAATACGAAAATTGTGTTGGGTGATTTCAACGCTAAGGTAAGGAGGGAAAACTTTGGTAAACTTAATTTTTATATGGGCCAGTCTATTAAACTTTGGACTTCGTCCCGTCACGATTCGCCCTTTAGCCTTTAAAATCCACACCCATGCCCCTTCGAGTCGTTGGCCTACTGCGGCTACTCGGCCGCGCTAAGGTAAGGAGGGAGGAAAAATATAGACCTACTGTAGAGAAATACAGCCTTAACGAAATCGCCAACAACAATGGAGGAAGACTTTCGCGATCTCGAAAAACCTACTAGTAAAGAGCGCATACTTTCAGCACAAAGACATACACGAATACACATGGGTATCTCCTGATGGCAAAACTCTCAACCAGATCGATCACGTATTAGTAGATAAAGACACCAACATAATGGGATCGAGACGACTAAGATGTAGCTTGGATGGGACAAAAACGAAGACTATATTCCTTCTGGGTTGGAAAAACGCCGTTAGGGGGGGGGGGGGCAAATATTAGAAGGAATCTTCGAGAAGTACGGTATGTTTTTGTGATAAAAACTGGCTTGGATCTTACCCAAATAGAATCCTATGGCGAATGTTTGTTACTGCGGCAATGAACTTGCTAGTTCCGTTAAGTCAGGCATATACGTTACCACTACCCGTGTTTGAGAGATTCGAACTCAAAAACGCGAGATGTCACCTAGTAAAAAATAAGCCTAACAGTACATTTACATCTGTCACCTTCATTTCTAATTTTTTTAAAAGTACATTTCCTTCTTTAACTGCACTCACTAAAAAAAAATGTGGTGGTGCTGAAGAAGTAACCCGGCAGGTGGTGAAAGATCTCGTAACAGTTTTCTACTGCTGAGGGTGATTACAATTAATTCAACTGCGATAATAAATTCGTCCTCCATGTCTCATAACAGAAGTGATATATAGTTAAAGAGGGTCAAGTTGTGGTCCAAGTCTTTGATATAAAAGCAAACGACCAAGTGGCCAAAAATTAGTTCTGACTTATTTCTTTTTTTTTTTTATTTCTACTACTATAACGAACAAGTGTAGTTAACCCATCAGGCTCATTAAATCAGTTTTCTACCAACACATATATTTCTGGATATAAATTTATCATCATATGGGTTAACACAAAGGTATGATTAAACATCAAAAAAGACTACTCTCATGTGGAAGAACAAGGCTTTAGTGAGACTCGTCAACATTCGAATTACCATTTTAACCAATTAACATGATTTATCATAATTACGTATCTTGAATTAATTGTAATTGTCCGCAACAGTAGAAAACATTACTTATGACGTCTTTCGCTTCTTCAGCACAAACAATTCTCATGTAGTTTGTATGTATGAGTGCAACTTAAGGAAGTAGTGTAAAATTATTGAAATAAAGTTGACAGATTACTGTTATGTTGATTTTTTACCATGTGACATCCCTTGTTCTGGAGATCGAACCTGAGGAAGTTACAGATAAAACTACAAATACTGCAGCAGCGCTTGAAAAAAATACCGGGCGCCAGAAAATACGAATCTCTCTTCTCGTTGATATTATCATTCTTTTTTAAACTTCCAGTAGTTCTGTTTTTTTTTTTCTTTAATCTTAGATGGATTAAAAACAAATTCATCCACATCGTCCAAAGAACAGTGGATAATTGGAATTTCAGTGCTCAATATACAAGGTATCTGCACGGACATAAAACACGAACTGTGGCTTTGTAAAACTTCACTTATATTGCCTACAATTGTTATAATATTTGAAAGATCCTGTACACTAAGGTAAGCTAACATCTTTTTACACCAGTAACTATAATTTAAGGCCAAAACATGTAGGTGTATGAATCAAGTTATATTTCTTTTCCTGTGGGGCCTAGGTCAGAAATATCTTCGAGCCCCGATGATGAGTTTACAGCCGACCGCGGCAGCCGTTTGGTCTAAGGCGTTAAACCAGCGGCTCCAAGATTTTGGGTTAGAATCCTGGAAGGGGAAAAAGATATTCGCTGATTTCAGAAATAGCTAATGGAATAGAGGCGGGCTGTTGTCATTACTTATTAAAAAGGTTCAAAATAAAAATTAACCGAAGTTCACGGTTAGTCCTTGTTGCTCAAGATTGTAATGAATCAAAAAACAAAAGTACTATAGAATCGAAAATGAACATAACCTATTTTCTAAGTAAGTTTAACAAATGAACCTTTAGGCATCTATGGCAGAGAAGGAGTCGGAAAGGGCCTACATTGAAGGTACAGCTATGGGTTAAAGTACTGACGCATGCCTGATTTCAATATATTTATTTTAAAAATAAGTCAAAAGACACGCGTCAAAACGTAGTAACAGCTGCTGGTGACAGGAAAAACGTCCATCAGGATGGTAGGCAGCTGGTATCAAACCCAAAACCTCCCAAATACGAATTCAACTGAATTCATAACAAGTATTAATTCCCCATTTAGTATGCTGCTGGAACACTGAACATTTCAACTGCGATATTTGAGGTGCTAAGTGCTCTGACGGAGGCAGGTCAATGACCGAAGGCCTTGGGCAAGATTAACCGAAGATGCTTTGCCATCGCCCTTCACTGATGACGTGGGACCTCGAGTTTAAATGGGGCTCCGCACCTTCTGTTCCCAAAGAGTATCTAACTGGCGACCCTGGATTACACGTTAACACTCACCACAGAAATATACACACTTAACAACATCAAAAATATAAGCAAGGAGCTTTTAAAATTTTCAATTTGGACCCGATAATAACTTATCAATTTCGGCTATATAAAATGCGCAATCCGAACACTCATAAGCAAACTAAGCCGATCCTATACCAACATTTCGTGAAGAATTTTGACAATCAATCTGAATTACACGAATTCGCTAACATAATCCTAGCTGGAAAGGAATAATTTATTTATGCTTGTATGACAATTCCCAATGAAACTTAAGTACTGTAACTTTAAACACAATAACTTTCAAAGCAGCTACCAGTGGAATGTAGTGTGTGAATTTCAAATGCTTTTCTTTAAAATAAAGTCATTCCAATAAGCATAAATCTCCCCATATGAAAGTGCCTGAATTCAGAAGTGATTTTAGGTTAATGTAAAGCAACGATCTCCATCCAAACAAAAGATGGCAGCACTATCTCCGTATACGTCTAATGTATTTTTATCGTTGCACGAAATTTTAAATTCAAGCCTAAAGAGTTTATAACCAATGCCGATTTCTACCTTTTTTTTTTGATTTATTGCTGAACTTGCTTGATTGTTGCTGTGAATATCAAAACCTGTAACAATGAAGGTGTTTCAAGAATGAACAAAAAAGAAACTCAAAAAATCAGCATTGATCGAACTCTTGAATTGGTTATGAACTTTTTCCCCTGAAAGTTAGAATTCTCTAGGCTTGAATTTGAAGCAGCAGCATTGAAATTTCTGCAACGATAAAAATACATTTAGACATATACGGAGGTAGTGCTGCCATCTTTTGTTGGAGATCATTGCTTTACATTAACCTTAATTTTCCCATTCCCAGCAACCTTAATTCGTGTAATTTTTCCATGTTCACTGGATCCCCTAAACTAAACCTATAAATAAAAATATATAAAATAATCAATAATCACGATAACTATACTAATCAAAGTCAATCTGTTTGCTTTAAAGTACTATAACTTGCATCTGCCACATGTATTTTCTTTCAATTGGATATTGCACTTTTGTAAATTTAGTTTAACAGCTGATCGTCACATACACCTGACTTTATTTAAACTCGAAACGATAGTCCAAATCAAATATAACTTCTCTCTCCTCCTGATTCAGCTAAATATCGGAATTTCCGTAGGAACAGTGAAACTTCCCTTCTGTGCTCAAAGATCAATGAAAAGGAATTTTTGGTTACACACGAAGCAGTCCTTCCGTAACCGTACTTGAGAACCCGTTCTCTGGAACAGTTCCAGAAAATAAGCCATCTCTAGTTAAAGCTTCAAAAAGAATTGATCATAGCATAAACGCAATTAGCTTATACTATAATATTTAGAAAGAATACGAGAATTACTACTTTAATGGCAGGATAGTGAACACGTACAGCTACTAGATCTACCAAATATAGTAAATTAATCATAAAGAAAACTATTACATATATATACTAAAGACTTACTTACTGCACTTCTTATACATCTGACTGTACGAGAAAAGACAGAAAAATAATAAAC
>JAGDQP010017793.1:0-24481 GCA_022664845.1 Lepisma saccharinum | reverse complement strand
CAAAGACCATGCTAACCCTCAACCGGAATAAAAGCCTATCTTCATATCGGTTACCTACGCCCATAACGTGCATTTTGTTAAACCACTGTTTGCGCTGTCCCGTTAAACTTCGCGTCATGCCTAGTACTTGTATTGCAACAATTCTCCAAATTAGACCTCGGTGCAGCGGAGATGTTAGCGTGCTTGGCCTCTATGAGGGTGGTCGTCAAACGTTCACGTCCAATCGCGGTTCACTAAACGGAGTGGTTTGGAGCCCACTTTACCAATAACTGTCAGTCCCGTCCCTAGAAGATTACCCAGTTCGTTAAGAACATTAAACATAATCAACTTATAAATAACGAAAGCTTCACGCCTTCTCATGCGTCCTATGAGTATTTTTTTCTACAATGCGCGTCTACGTTACTTGTACTCAGGGTTTGTCAAGGTGGGCCCAGCCCAATAAAAGTGTTTTTTTCTTTTTCATTAACTTTTGTTTTTAAATGAGTGCACTTCACGGAAGCGCATAATAATGAAAACCATTGAATTTTAGATTGTTAGAATGCAATCACGACTGTAATTATAACTCTAGAATAATATTGCTACCTAAAATCTACAACAGTTTGTGATACTGAAATACAAGGAAGTGTTCGAGTTTAGTCAGGGCCTATGTTAAGGTCCGCTTTCTTCATTCCACTATTTATCTGGTGAAACTGAGATGAATCCCAGGAAAACCTTAGTGAGAATAGTTGACCGTGAAGTTCGAACCTACGTGCCCACCCACTGCCGAGCCGAAATCCTCGACGTTACCGCCTGGTCCACAAGGGTTAGGTACTCCGTCTGTTGATCTGGTGGCTGGGGTGGGACGGGCAAGTGACACTGGGAAGGTTGAGAAGCAATTCAGCCGCTGCTCTGACCGGGTGGCTCAGTGGTAGAGCGTTTACCTTGGTTCGATCCCGGCTTGTGCCATGTGGGATGTGTGTTGAACGAACACCGTGTGCATGGGTTTTCTTAAGGTTCCCCAGGCTCCTCCCACTTTCCTCATTCCACTATTTCTCCCATCATCATCCATTCGGTCTGAATCAAAGTTGCCTAAAAGATTTTATTTTTTTTTCAATCACACCCTGCTCAGGCGGACCAGTGGCACCATCCCAAACGGAGTTCTCTCTCATTTCCCTCAGTCTCACTTACAAATGGCGGAATGCCGGGACCTACAATTATCTCGGCTCCGAACCACGCCACGGCTTGAATCCAGTTGACATATCTTAGTGAGGTCACCCCCATACAGAACAGGCCCGTTCCAAGTTCCCCGACTCCACAGTAGTGACACACCGTTACCGACTGAGCTACTGAGGTATGTACACAGCTTTACATTTACATGCATTCACATATTTCTAAAATCCGAAGGAAAAAAAAAACATACAAAAAAAAACGCCTGGGTTGGCCTTTTTCAAACCCTGCTTGCACTGCATCATCTATACTTGAATTACGCAGTTATCGAACAATTTTGTCACGTGAAATACAATATGTCCTTGCAGTTTTTATTCGCACTTTTACTGTGACATCAAAATCTACTCCATGTACAATCTCACCGCAACATGCTGTTATAAAAAGATGCAGGAACCTTGTTTCACTTCTCACCTATTGCTTCAGTTTAACCTGAAAAGCTCAATCATAAGGGATACGTTAATGGAAAAACATTCCACAAACAAGAATCTGATTATCTGTTAAACTCGATTCCAAGTCCCATTCATAGTTTTGCATTATGTTAGTGTTCTCTGTACACTTACAAAAAAACGGGCTGCTACTCACTATCAGTATGCACAATGTTTACTGGTTAAGGAGATGCACATACATCAAAGGGGGAAACGGGTGTACATGACTGACCCGCTTCATAAAACTTGAACAAAAACGAATTTAGCAATTGTGATGTCCCATTTGCTTAGAATTTTCCGTTGATCGACCATTTACATGTTATGTTTTACACTGATGATCAATTATTTGTTAATTCACTACGTCTTTCACTTGTCGCCATACTGTATTCTGGATATACTAAATCCACCACCTACCATCCAATACAATGATTTACTTCTCTTTCATGTTTCCTCTTGATACTATTGCGTTCATAAAGAGAGAAAATCACTTTTATTTCCTGAATACGTGCACTAATGAAATAAGATTTATATATGTATATATAAATAGGATATTTAATCAATAACTATAAGTAGCATTGCTCTTTTCTTTTCTCCCATTCTTCAATAAAAACAAAACCGGATACACCATGTATTCGTTGCTATATTAAAATGTTGACGGTTAAGGTTTCTGGATCTGGAATATCAGGTTTACGAATCAACTCGTGGCCAGCTCACGGTTAATTAGTCAGGCCAGATTCTTCCACCTTCACTTCTCACATGTCGTACCTCTTAAAGTGACGAGCAAACGTGGGTTATTTCAAGTCGGGTTAGTTGGTTCCACTGTTCACTCCATATACCGTACCTAGTAAAGTGGCGGTTTTGGTGCGTTAGCTGGATTCCTTGTTAAGAAAGAAAATGCTTTTGCCATATGCATGTTATTTCACAGCAAACTATAAATTGAATTAAATGATTGAACCAAGCTCGTGGACTCAAATTTTCACTTCTCCGTATTCATTTGACAATTGCAATGTGACAGCTCCACTAAATTACACTTAGGTGGAGGAAGGGTTAGGTAAAGTTCACTCCGTATCGGCAAGGTTGTCTCTGGGGTATAGTTTCTAGTGTAGTGTTCATGCACCCTGAAGTTAGTTCCATCGGATTGGTATTATGTATAGGGGGCCAGTGATCTGCACCCTTGATTTTATGCAAAGCATACTACCAGTCCGTGAAGAATTTACTGTAAACAGTGCAAGGATACTTTGGTATTAAAAATTTTACAGACTGCGGGTCCTAAGTACTTCCATAAAAGCAAATCATTTACTTCCCTCATAGTACACTCACGAAAAAACACATTTAATCTTCTTTAAAACTTACACCACTAGTTCCCGAGGCTCATTCAAACCTCCATTACCATTCGAACATACCGCCATTGTTGTTTAAACATACTCTCTCTCTCTTTTTTTTTTTTTCCACCAGTCCTCTACAGTGCTGGAATTCTCCTCAGGGTAACAAGTTAAGTTCAACGTTCATGTTCAGCAAATGCCGACAAGATCTACGTACAAGGGTGCAATCTGATTACCCATGCCCTTTATCTGACAAATAAAAGGAACACCGCACAACACTTGCAACTTACGAACAATTACATGGATCCACTTTGATCGTCCCCTGTTCGCAAATGTAACAAGATCGAAAAGGTTAGGTACAAAAGTTCCATCAAATAATCCCATAATTCTAGAGTGACTTTCACATCTGGCGAACGTTTCCTTTAAATTCGAAAGGAATAGGTCATCGTTAAGACTCACTGTTTCTACGGTAAATTTAAGACTTTTACCATCGCGGATGAGTTGGTACTGAAACACAACTTACATTTACTATAGATGCCTGTCGGACACTGGGCCCATAAACGCACATTAAACAAAATTATACGGAATGTTTCTGGAACCCATTCAATAATACTACAGTTTACCTACTTCCGAGATACAGCATTCGAAAATCCTCGAAACGTTACGTTATATATTCCTCTAGACACGCAAGATATTAAAAGGCGCGGGAAAAACAAAACCTAATGTGGAAGTTCTGATGTGATTCCTAGGCACATTTAAGTCGCGATAATAGTTAATTCTCCCATATAGTCAAGGTTTGATAAAAAAATAAGAAGTTTTGAGCGCATCCGAAAAAAAAAAAAAACAGGCCGGTTATTTTTTTTCGGGTTTTCGAAATAAAATGTGAATGTAAAGATAAGATCAGACCTCAGCTGGTAACGGTGTGTCACTACTGTTGAATCAGGAGCCTTGGGGATTTATGCCGTAACGTGGTTCGTAGCCCAAAGTAATTGTAGGTCCAGGGATTCCGCTATTCACAGACGAGGCTGAGAAAAATGAGAGAGAACCCTATTCGGTATGGTCTCACTGATACTTCTGAGCAGGGTCAGATTAAAAAAAAAAATCTTTAAAACCTTTACGCAACTTTGGCTTAAGCCGAACTAAAGATGATGGACGGAGGGGAATTGGTGGACTACAGAAAGTGGGAGAAAACGGGATATCCCACGCACATAGTGATTGTCCACCACAAAGCCCAAGGGCACGAGCAGGGATCGAACCAAAGATCCCACGCACCAGAGGTGAGCGCTCTACCACTGAGTCACCGCGGCTCAAGGAGGATCTAAATTGTCGCTCAACATTCCCAGTGTCACTTTGTCGTCCAGCACATCAACCACAATATATATATTTTTTTTATTGTTATGATTTCCTGATTAGTTCTCTGTTCTGGATAGTAAGTGCTCAGGGGCGGACTGGTAACCAAAGGTCCTTCATGGTAATGAGCATTATGACGCGTGAGCCTCGAAAAGAGCTTGCAAGGGCCGGTAGAGTACTGATCAGATCTTAAAATACAACGTATTGAGTAAATATAGTGCCTTAAAAGAATACGACTGGGATTATAATTTCAGCGTTGCCTTTATGCTGATAAGTTCTGTGTCAAAATTGCTAATTCTGGAAACCGGCAAGACCCTCTCGTTACCAGCAGAAGCAAAAGTGGATTAAATGTGGTCTTTATTAGGTAAGGCAGTCAGTCTCTGCCAGTGTTGTATCCACAATATATTTGTTTGAAAATTTACATTATTATTCATAGTATTTGTAGAGTGTAGTAATTTTGCACTGAATTTGATACAAGAATGTAGTTTATAATTGAGAAAATGGAAAACCATGTAAGTGCCACAAATCCAAAAATCGCTTTTTCGATGTTAAAATGTTTGAATTGCCAAATCCGAACTACATGCAATAAACTGAAAGTCTCCAGACCATGGCAAATAGTTGAAAATCGCAACGGAAGATGTAGTTTCGTGTGTTCAAGGCGGAGAAACCTTCAGTTTTCCTTTCCCCTGTAAAATTTCGTTTGGGGCACTTACATGCTTACCCATTTTAAGCCCCCAATTCTATAAGCTTTACCAACAATGTAATTTGTTAAAAGATTGAAAGTAAAGGGCATCAAAATCTATAATCTTTTTAGTTCGAAGAGTTAGTTTTAGTCGGCTACGAAATCAACAGAAAGAGAGTAGTTTTAATTGGAGTACTGACTGAGCCCCAATACTTTCTTGTATTTCAATATCAGAAAGGTCAACAGCAATAGTATTCTGTAATTAGAATGACAGTCGTGATTGTATTATAACGATCTAAAGTGCAATGATTTTCTTTACTACGCACTTCTGTAATCAGGAATTATTAAAAGGCAACATCAATGAAAAAAATCCACTGGGTTTAAAGTTTTTTTTTATTTTTTTTCAAATGGACCCAACACTGCATATAGTATACCCAATTAATTTCAAATTACGTGATTTTCATATAATATCATGGGATGATATGAGTAGAAGGGGACACAGTGATTTGATCATTGTATCCTGATTCACCACACACTTGATTTTGAATTAAAAATCGACACTTCCAGCACCAAAAAGCAATGAAAATCACGTAATTTGAAATGCACTGCGTTCCATATAGAAGAACTAATACTGCAACTTAAGCATGGGTTTTGTGCGTTTAAGAATCACATCAGAACTTCCACATATGCACGGATTCCAACGCATCTTAATAGCTTTTGGCATGTAAAACGTAAAATTTTGAAGAGTTACACGTGCTGTATTTCAGAAGAATCTAAACTGCAGGATTACCATGCATTCTTTAGACAGTGCACAATTTTAAATTAGGACAAAATGGGGTAATTTCCCTCAAATTTATTTGGAATTGGCATAAAATTGCAGATAAAAATTGAATAGTGTAGGCGTGAATGCAACATGCATGTTAATCACATGTAGAAATGCATCACACAACGTCTGAGTGAAAAGAATATTATGTCTGTTTGAAAACACACTAACATGAAAAATAATATAAAGGGGGTCTTATTATCCCGGCTGTGGTTATTAAGCACAACTGAAATGTACTTGTGGTAACAAGCACGATATCAGGATGCGAAGGCAATTGCTTTCCAACCCTGCACCAGTACACTATTTAGAATATTGCATAAAACAATAGAAAAACTTCACAGTAAAGTCGTCACATGCTCAGGCCAGGACGTAGAAGAGCAAATTGAAAGGTATTCGGCCAGCACCTACTTTGTAGGTATAAGGTCAAGTTGACCTGAGGCCCAGTCAAATTAGAGACCTACAGAGCTCACGTAACTTTCGTCTTTGGGCACCAATCACCAATAATGTCTTGGGAAGGGGGTTTAAACGTTACGGCCAAGTGAACAAATCAACCATACATCGTTGCCCCACTTTCTGATTCCTTATTTCGGCTCTCGCTGTCAGCGAAGAATTTCCTGTTGCAGATTTGGCAAACGATGAGCTGAGTTTCTCTCCACCTTACGCGCTCTTTCTTCTCACCTCCTTGTTTTACGGTAAGGAGATAACTACACTAGCGCGACTGCCAGGGTTTTAGTTATTTTTGTCAACCTATACCGGTCTAGTATTTAACTGGTATAACTGAGGAAAATCCCTGGAGAAACCTGTCAGGGTGGTTGGTCACTGGTACTGCATCCATTTCAACAATTTAATTTTCTCTAATATCGAGCATAGTCCTTCTTGACTTATCTTTTCACAATGGTTTGCTTAATGGTGAACAAAGTGTTCATCTTGCTAAACACATTCCTTTTACACTGTTCATGGCCAGTTGCACGGAATACACTTCGAAAAATAGGCAGAAAACCCATGCTGCATGCCATCAGGATATAATTTTTACTTCATCTCCGTTAGTGTTTCTACGTAAACCTTATTTATTGAAACATATTAGATTTCTATTAGAATAACTACTTAAGACAAGTATGGGGCTACGAGTACTCAGGAAGTACATACGCAATCTTTATAATCCTCTCTCAAATGTACCCAAGGTTTAGCTGGTATGGAGATCATGAAATATGACAAGTAAACTTTGTAGTTCACATTAATAAAAATTCTTATCTCCTTTTAATATTGACAATGTCAGTTTACTTCTAAAATATTTCAAAGTTTTACTTCAGTTGAAGAAAACTGGTGTGCTCACTTTTCTTCTTTCCTTCATGCATTACTCGAAACACGGCATGCAGCTTCAATTATTATATCAGCTGGCTAAATAAATAAAATTCTGGAGTACAGATAGTGCAACTGAAATATTTAACTTGTTTCTTTTCCTAATCTATTTGTAACCCTACATATATAAAAATGTGAAGTGCAGATACCCCTAACTGTTATAGCAGTAACAGTAATTAAAAGTTGGCCCCGCTTCTAAGGAGAGCCCACACGGAAACTTGCGTTAACAGCACTTTTGCGTATGCTCACCGCTAACCGGGCCGGCCAGCTCCCTTCGGACCCACTGTGCGCCCTGGTTTATTTATATACATCCTAGCTTTTGGTAGCCTCTACTTGGTTTAATAAATCACTACTTCTATTAAATTACCTAATGCGTATTAGTTAATTTGGGTTAGCTATAGTAGTGACGCACCAATTTTTAGAAATTTACAGGAGGAATTGAGATAATTGTGTGATGTTTGAGAGTATTAGGGAGGTAAATATTGATGTTGGTAACATTTGGAGTGAACAATGATATAGTTTTAGTGTGTTTTGAAGATGTTTTAGGACGCACTGCATGTTGTGGCGGAAGGAACTAGTTTGCGTAGAGTTACAGTTGTTGTCATGTGGAAGGCGGTAAGGCAGTGTTGAAATGGCGTGTTTTTGTGATTATGACATATCTTGCGTTATTCTTATTGAATCGTATGGAAATGACGAGGGAAAGTGCATTTTGAAGGTTATTTAGCAGACTATTCATGTAAGGAAAGGAAAAGGCCCCGAAACAATTGTACACGACTTTCTAATGGCAATTGGGAAAGTTAACACGCATGTGTGCTGAAGGTAAGTGTGAATATGTCAAAATATATCTTGTAAAGATACATGACCGCACCTAACTTTACCTAACCTCCACTTGATATGTTCAGTAATTTAAGATAATTTACGAAAAAGGAAATCGATTTTGGTTTGGTTTTAGTGATTTTAAAGTTGGTGCGTCACTACTATAGTAATGCCGTTAATTTTCTTTCCGAATGGCAAATCGCATACAGTACAAAATGCTAGTTGGGGAAAAAATCTTGCCTAACCGGATATATTGTATGGTGTTATGAATAACTGTCATGTTTCAAAACTAGTAACAGATATAATTATTGAAAAAAATAACTTATACAATAGCAGTTACGTTATTAGCGGGAAAGTAAATGCAAATGGCGTTCTGTGGTGGATGCGAAATCTCAGCATTCAACTTTTCAAGCGAGTAAAGAAAAACCGGTTAAACGCGTAAATATCAACATTCTAGCATCAAATTTTGCCTGACGCCCAGTTGCACTATCTGCACGAATTCTCGTGCTTATTACTCATGAAGTCATACCTAATTATCGTACCAATGTTGCCATTGTCCTTGACTTACATAGACAGTTATGGTGGTAGCGGACAGCTCTGTCGAAGCACCCAGGTACTCAATCGTCGTCGTCCCTTGCGCACGTTACGGATTATACACCTCAAGCATTAAGAAATTTCTCCATCCTTTGTACAAGGGCACAGATGGCAACAAATAGTGTTCAAAACTTTCCTAACCTGAAATCAAATGATTAAGGCGGACAAATTGTTGCATATCCTTTTGTGCACACCTGTTTGTTTAGCGTATAACAAATATTTCTTGATGCCTGCCGCCAGCATAACCCAAACCACTTTGTTTCCCCGGTAATTCTGAAACGCGCGACCACAACTAATGACGGAAATGCATTAACCATTCACTTTGCTTTTATGGAAGTCAAGTACAAGGGTGTATCGTGAGGCCCGATGTATACGTCATGCGAATACTACCACCTCCGCAAACTATCCCAAAGTCACGTGTTAAATTTAAAATTTTCCACTTGACGTTCCAACATAAGACTGCAGTCAAGAAAACTCCTTCGGATCGTTCTATACAGTGAATGTTGGGTCAGATTAGGTGATATAATTAAATTACTTTAAGTAATCTTTAATTTGGCTCAATGCCTCTGAAATAATGTAGTTAACATACGGATTCCTCATCCAGGGGAGTATCGCAAAAGACCTTACAGATAAATGTAATTCAGGACATTAACGAACTACGCACTCACATGAACATACGGACTACACCTAAAAAATGTAACTGTATGACTTTTACTACTCAACACATTTTTCGCAAACGACAGGGGACAGAAAAAAATTATTCTTTCTACGGAAAATACAACTATAACCATATATTGTTTTCTCACACATGGTCAATTCACCACGAGGTTAACAATACTAAAAAAAATCCACAATTACGGAGCACGTACCACTTATCCATTTTCAAAGAAAACTATATGATATAGTTTTAAACGCTCGGCATGAAAAAGAGCACTTTCTAAATATAAAAGTGCCTAACAACGTGTAATTATGATTTAACACAACTCACCATGTTTCCGACTTTTTCTCCAAGAGGCACACGCACGCAACTGCTGCCACCTATCAAGAAATTTACCTGAATCAGAGTTGCCAACACTTAAATATTTTCTCCAGTTTGCTCTGGAAGTTCTCGGGGAAGTATTATTCCACATCTTCCCGCTTTTACCAAAGACTAAAAAATACAAATATAGGTTTATACCGAATTTCGTCTGTGCTAAAATTAATTATGTGGCGGTTAGGTCAGAAACCCCAAAAGCAAAAACGGTCAGAACCCCCACACAAACGGTCAGAATCCCCACAAAACCGCCAAAAAACCCAAACACCCAAATGGTCAGAATCCCCAACGGTCAGAAACTCCAAAACTAAAAACGGTCAGAACCCCCACACAAACGGTCAGAATCCCCAAAGGCGAAAACGGTCAGAAACCCCACATACATGGTCAGAACCCCCACACACATGGTCAGAACCCCCACACACATGGTCAGAAACCCCACACAAACGGTCAGAAACCCCACACAAATGGTCAGAACGCCCACACAAACGGTCAGAATCCCCACACACATAAACAGTCAAAACTCCCATAAAAACGGTCAAAGAACCCAAACTTGAAGACGGTCAGAAGCCCCACATGACCAGTGAGATCCCAACGCAAACGGTGAGAAACACCACACAAACTGTCAGAGCCCCACACCAAGTGTCTGAGTCCACAAAGGCAGAAACTCGCCAGAAGTGTTAGATTAAACTGTCGATCAACCCTAAACTTTAGAAAATTATATTTCAAAATAAAATTAACAATGTAATAAATAAAATGTAAAAATCCAGAAATGTTTTTGATATTCAATTTCGGTAAACGTGATATGGGAACAATGTTGTTGGCAGATTTCTTCGTTTGTGTGCCATGATAGCGATGGGCAGAACTGGTATTTTCTCGTAGCAGTGATAGCAGTATATGCTATATGTAAATGTTTGTTTAAAATAACAATTTAAACAACAGTTTAACAAATGTTTTTAACTTGCATTGTGACCATGTGACGGTCACGGCATATTAGTGTCACCGTGCACACCGTTTGAGAATCAGTTATTATAAAGCTAGTGAACGTTGGACAGGCATCGCAAAAGGTTTTCCGGCGATCCAATTGTAACTTTATGAAGACGTGACGCAGAATTAATTATACTCGAGTGAATGCATATATGAAAGCAAAAGGGCATAGAGATATAAACTTTCTACAGAGGACGAAGGTAAACTCCCGATTTAAAAACGCACTATAAATAAAATTAAAATTATTTCTAAGTTTAGATTTTTGTGTGAGGTTGTCGCTAAATGAATTAGCATAACAGGCAATTAAAACTCATTGACCTACATTGAGTAGGATGTTACGGGTAGTTGTTTTAGTTATGAATTTGTTTCTGAACTCCTACGAAGGATCGAAAAAAATATCTATAATTTTCATTGTGTTTTTACGTCACTTTAATTTGCCTTTTTTAAGGTATTATACGTTTTAATGAGTGTATATTCCCAAACCTAGAGTTGACGGTCAATTGCCCCCTTAACCCCCAAACTCCGCCTCTGGTTCTGTTAATAGTAATGGAAGTATCAAACTCTAGATTTCATTTTCCCAAATCTGCATTCCATATAGAGACGATACAAAGCAATTGTGCACCTTAGATTGTTTGTAGGTATTTTCTCATATTCATGTCAGGAATCTATTGACGTGGTTTAGTAGAATTAGTACACAAATTGAACAATTTTAGTTTTATTGCTGTTATATGTCCTTGGAGGTGTTTTTCGTAATTCATAGTGATCTTTTGAAGGTAAGGAACTTAACCTAAAATTTTGACGCAGATTGGGTAATGTTCCTTCACCACCAGTAAATTCAAGTTCCTAAAATTACGAAAAATAGTTTTCTGACAGTTATAATTCGAACTACTATAGCAAATCCTAACAGTAGTCCACCACTTTCGCGCATATACCCCTTACACACATGTACACATTTCTAACATGTAATACTGCACTCATAACAGGCTACATGTAGCTAAGATAACGTCTTAAAGATGTTGGGAATAAATAACTACCAGTTAAAAACATTTGTTAAACTGTTGTTTAAACTGTTATTTTAAACAAACATTTACATATAGCATATACTGCTATCACTGCTAGGAGAAAATACCAGTTCTGCCCATCGCTATCATGGCACACAAACGAAGAAATCTGCCAACAACATTGTTCCCATATCACGTTTACCGAAATTGAATATCAAAAACATTTCTGGATTTTTACATTTTATTTATTACATTGTTAATTTTATTTTGAAATATAATTTTCTAAAGTTTAGGGTTGATCGACAGTTTAATCTAACACTTCTGGCGAGTTTCTGCCTTTGTGGACTCAGACACTTGGTGTGGGGCTCTGACAGTTTGTGTGGTGTTTCTCACCGTTTGCGTTGGGATCTCACTGGTCATGTGGGGCTTCTGACCGTCTTCAAGTTTGGGTTCTTTGACCGTTTTTATGGGAGTTTTGACTGTTTATGTGTGTGGGGATTCTGACCGTTTGTGTGGGGTTTCTGACCGTTGTGTGGGGTTTCTGACCATGTGTGTGGGGTTTCTGACCATGTGTGTGAGGGTTCTGACCATGTATGTGGGGTTTCTGACCGTTTTCGCATTTGGGGGTTCTGACCGTTTTTAATTTTGGGGTTTCTGACCGTTGGGGGTTCTGACCATTTGGGTGTTTGGGTTTTTTGGCGGTTTTGTGGGGATTCTGACCGTTTGTGTGGGGGTTCTGACCGTTTTTGCTTTGGGGGTTTCTGACCGTTGGGGGTTCTGACCTAGACCCACCTGGGTAGAGAGGCGATCAAGAGACCTTGAAAATTTAGGCTACATTTGAAAAATGTTAACGTATGTCGCACACAATAAGTAAACATTTCTCTTGTGAGGTCTACCATATTGTTGAGGCCACATTTACAATCACTGGTAATTCGGCACCAGTACCGAAGATCAAGCAAATTGGTAAACTATTTCTGTCTGACGTCTTCAAAATTTACTCTACAAGCATATTATAGCACTCTGTGTTAAAGCAAAATTACAGACATAAAATCCTAGAACATGTAGTTATTTGAAAATCAAAGAAATAGAAACATTATGCAAAGGTGACTAGTGATTGTGCAGAAAGCAAAAGACTCAGCTTGTGGAGCAATTAACCAACGTAATACATTTTGAAAAGAACAGGACTTTCTAAAACAGGACTTACGCGACAAACATGCACTGTAAACTTATATATATATATATATATATATATATATATATATGTGTGTGTGTGTGTGTGTGTGTGTGTGTGTATGTGTATGTATGTATGTATACTAAAATCTCGTTTATCCGGTGCTCCGGGTTATCCGAAAACAGTTTCAAAAGAAATTCAAGTAATTTCCATCAGTTTCAATATAAGCCTACCTTCTACATCGTATATAAGTGAGCGCGTTGAATTAGTTCTCCACAGTGCAAATGTGAAGTGCTGTACTGTATTTGCTTTTTGTTGGGAAATGAAATTACAATTGGAACTGTTTCGAGCAATCCAGTTTAGTTTCGTATCAATGCTTGATTCTAAGACAATTGACATACTAGTTTTTGGACAATATTCTTTTAGTTCAACATTGATTTATAATGGATGATTAAATCAAAGTTTCCAAGCGTTATAATACAGATGATAATATTCTGTTTTCATCTAGGTAAATTAATACAACGAACAGATGATGGTAGATTTTGTATCTTCTAAATATCTTCAGATATCTATAATAGTGATCCGAAATACGTTTGTTTGTCAAGATAACATGGGTTACCAATCAAACAAGTTTTCTTTATGCAAATAAATTACCTGCTTTGTGGCTGTAATGAAATAATAATTAATCATTCTGAAATCCAGGTTACCTCATTTTATTTCAATGGATATGCTAACATGTATAGGCAAATATCAGATTAGCGCATACATGTGCATTTAGTATCTTTTAAGTATTCATAAATCTGTTAACAAAATCGTTTGTATATTTCAAAGAATCTTCTATAGTGGCGAAGAGGATGGGATATATATATATATATATAGTATATTATTGAAAACGCGCTGAAATTCACATTCAAAACCACTGTCTTTCCTTGGGCAATAGATTAATAGTACCAACGGTATTAAGGCATAATTTATTTCAATGCTTGCATAAAAATCATATTGGGATAAGCAGAATGAAGCAAATATTACGCCCGTACTATTGGTGGCCGAAAATCGAACCTGAATTAGATGCATTTATGTGGCGTTGTTATCAATGTCAAGAGACCCATCACCAGAAACCAAAAATTTACAACAGGTCATGGAAATCCGTAGAATAGCCTGTTAAAAGGGTACATTTGGATTTTTTCAGTATGGAGACCATTTTTTTTGTTATATATAGACAGTTTTTCTAAATAGGTTGACATTACAAGAGTAAATGAAACAAGAGCCAAAGAAACAATAACAACTTTAGAGTAAACGTCTATATTTATCGGAGAACCCTATGTTTTTGTTACTGATAACGGGCCACCATTTACGAGTTGGTGTGTCCAAGAGTGATGTAATAGTAAGTATATAAAATTACTTCGTTCGCCAACTTATCATCCCGAAAGCAATGGTCAAGCTGAGCGTTCAGTACAAGACGTAAAAGTATTATTAAAAGAAAGTTACAAGGGCAGAAAGGTTATAGATTAGAGTCGATAATAAACTAAATCAAAACTGATATCAGATTTGCAAACACACACTTGTTAAATGGCAACTCCCGTGCGGAAATCATGCAGTCATATACGCCAAATACCCGATATTATTTATTGCATTGGGGAAACAAACAAAACAAATATCTGAATATCTTTAGAAGATACAAAATCTACCATCAATCGGACAAATGGTTTGGTGTCAAAATGCTCCACATAAGTATAAACCTTATGTATTAGCAAAAGTGGTAGCACATAGAGGAACACATATGCTAGAAGTAGAAATAAATGGAAAACAACGTATCGTTCATTTCGCTCAAATTAGAAAGGCGGAGTTATCTCGAAGACATAAGGATAATAACGATAATGAATATTGGTTGCATGGTTTCTCAGTTAAGAAGGTCAACACGAGGAATTCATCCCAGAAGACACTTTATCTGTGAAGGTTATTAGAAAATAATGGAATTTGGATAATTACTATTTCCTTTGCAAATCATTTTGAATATGCAAATAATTTTCATTACACTTGGAATGGAATAGCTACTCTTTAAGTGCTACATGGTTTATGGGAACTAATACACATTAGCATCTGAGATATTTTGGATTGGAAGATAGCCTTTTTCCTTAGATTCTAAGTCGGAGGAGAGGAGATTGTTGGGAAATGAAATTACATTTGGAACTGTTTCGAGTAATCCAGTTTAGTTTCATATCAATGCTTGATTCTAAGACAATGGCTGTATTTCTGTATTTGCAGGCGCTTATAGTACGAAAAGAATCGTAAATTTGATTTATTCAGAATTTGGGTTATGAGTAAAGCTAGGATTTATAGGCACTTAAAAGTCAAAATAGGCAGGCAAGAAGGCAATAAAACAAGTAAAAATAGGCAATAAAAATAGACATCAAGTAGAGGAGGTGAGCATTTTATACAATATGGCCGCCGTGTTTGAAACCGGTTTTATGGCCTTTAGGAATGTATGTAGCAGGCTGTGGTTGGTTTGAGCTATTGTTGAGGAGTAAGGGGAGGTATTCTAGAAGTTAGAAGATTGTATATGTAATAGTAGAGGAGATACGTGATAAACAATGAATTAATTAAAAAATATATAATTTTTAATATATTAAGCCGCATTTTGTAGCCGCCGTATTGTCGCCAACGCCTCGGTATGAAAACCCCGTCGTTGCTCGCCATCACCCCGCGTCGCCGTTGCCGTTTTCCGCGCTGTGATAGCTTAAATTTATTATAGAATTTTATTAAGGAATTAGATTGATTTCTAGGAGGGGGCATAATTTTATTTTGACGGGGAATGGTTATACATTCGCCGTCAGCACAAATTTTTCGTTTGATTTACTGATGAAGACCGCTTACAAAACTAATTTTGTCCTCTTACATCTTTCGATGTTTGGTGTCACGATTTGTGAATGCGCAGAGTTCTTTGTTGTGATTGGAGGAATATTTCTTTGTTTTGGTATTTGCCGCACAACAGGTGCTGACGAGGCGTGCTAGAACATGCCTCGGCTTTTCTTGGAATTCAAGTGTGAAGGTGCTGTTTTAAATGCAGGTGTTGGTTTATTTTTGTTTGCTGCATTGTTAAGTTCAATAACGTGTTTTGTTGTTGTTTTGCATCCGTCTGATGCTCAAAGGAGGACACAGGTGTTGACAAGAATTTCCTTTATGTCTGCCACTTCATTAACAGCTTTGCCAGTTGAATGACATTTTTATTACTTTAACAACTACTGTTTGTTTCGATTCTTTTATGCTCACGGATCGTGTATGGACAAGATGTTTTATACAATGACTTTTCCTAGAGTTCTTTTTGCACGCCTGTTCTTTTAAAAGCAGGTGTTCGTTTATTTTTGTTTGTTATATTGCTATGCTTGTATCTAGGCATTCTCTGATGATAGCAGGTGTTTACAGAATCAGTTGAATATTGTTACTTACAAAATAGGCCATGATGTGTAAAGTTGATTTACATTTAAATTTTTTGTGTACAGTTGTGCTGTACATGTTGCGGCCTGGTAACGTGGTGCTCCTTGGTGACGATAGCAAAGTTGCATCTCATCACTCGAAATACATACGCTGCCCAGCATCTACAGACCACTGGGAAAATCATGCAGAGTAAACCTCAAACAGGTGTAGACTGCATGCAACCCCCACACACGCAAGGCTAAACTTTCCTACGTGCATCTTCCACTTCTTTCTTTCTTTGTCATGATAACAAAGGCTGTTCAATTCGAACAGTTAACTCAAATAAACGTGGGCTTCCTTTGGGCAGCTTAATTAATTGCACACAAACTTGCTGTTCGTTGTTTATTTATACTGCATAACAACACATAAAGAAAGCTTACACACACACAAACAAATATGTTAGTTCCCTTTCCAGATATCTTCCACAAGCTGCATACAAAGTTATTGTTTTATACTGTCCTTTCGTAATTCTTTTACTTTCAGTTCTCTTGGTTAGCAAAGCACACTTAAAAAAAAACTTGCTCGAAACGTCCAGACTATGTTCCACGTTCTTTCTGCTCGTTTTTTATCCAATTAATAATTGTATTGTCTTTACACACAAGTATATTTGACAAACCAATTAAATAAACATTAAGTCCGTTTTTGTACCTGTTTACCCGCCTTTCGAAGGTATATCTTTTTTCCAGCTCCTTCTATCAGTGTTGCTAACTCACTTTCCTAACCTTTTCATACATTGTTGCAAACCCTACTAACTAAAGAAAATCATATAGCAAGTTTCTATTAAAAGTTTCTAACTAAATATGCTAAATTTATATAACAGCAAAATAAAGAAGAGCTAATTATAAGCACGAAGTATGAAAAATTTTACGTTACATATAACAGATATAAGCGCACTTGTTGGGCATGTTACATACACAACTGTAGCTATTATATTATACACTAGTAAAATATCATGCATTTTTACAAAGATGGAATTCGGATGAAGGCGATGGATAGTTGACGGAGAATGCAGGCTTATCTTATGGTATTTACAGCAGTGTATCTACCTCAAGCTTAGAGGTCGAATTTAATTCAGACAGTAATGAAGGATATTACGTTTCTAGTGCTGAGGTAACTGAGAGTGTTGTACAGGACAGTGAAGTTTAATCTACCACTATGTGTTCTAGTGAAATCGAAAATGCATGTCGATGCGTGAATTACACGATTGATGATCAGTGTATTTTAGAAGATATCGAAAATTGGATTTATAAAAACAGTTGTCCCTTGTTGTGTGCTGAATGTTTCTATAATGTACACAATCGCCAGAGGCACCGTTGTGTTACACGATGAGTAGATGAACAAAGAACTTTGAGGAAACGCACATATAGACTGATAATGGTTCCTGTGAATTTTTTCATATTTATCATGAATATCTTTCGAAACACGTAGATTTTAATAGTGTTGAAATTTTTGAACATTTTCCTCGCAATTTACTTTTACTCAGAGTGGACGAAGTAAAGAAAAAATTAATTGAGAAAGACATTATTGCAGAACCAGATAGTGAGTGAATTTGCTTTTAGGAACTTTGAACAAGTGAACTTATAAAACTGTTTACATGAAATGTAACTAATTAACTGTTTATGTGATTGTGCACAATACTTAGCATTCACCTTAAGTTATTTTCATTTTAATCTTCCCAAAGTTTTTTTTTAAGTTATGAATAGACCATGATTGATTTTTCACTACTGTATCTTTTTCCCCATCTTTTCATGTTCCAAGAATTTTCGTTGTCTTGCACTCTAGGTGTTCGGATAACAAGTTTTCTTTGTTTCGCATCGCCCCCTGATGCCCGGAGGAGGAAGCATGTGTTCAGTGACATATTTAAATGTAAACGTTCAGTCTTATTGTAACCATGGCACAGAACGGCAGTGAAAATACCATTGTTAACTTTTTTAACCTACCATCTTCTTTCCCTGGTAAGCCTTCCTGTTGATGTCGACCTAAATGCGTTGATCAACCTTGTATACTGATATCAATTCGTAATTGCAACACTAAAGAGATTTTGCTTTAATCCGCATGTGCATTTTGGAACAAGGAGAAAAGCGAACATGAGTGTATGGGATATTTGATTTGTAGAACACCGCTAAGTGAAGAAACCCGTCTTTAGTTTTTGAATGATAGTGTTTATCGAGTGTTAATAAATCCAAAGAAAATAGATGAGATATTTAATTGTTATGTAAATACTCATCCTGCATCTAATCATTTAAAAGCTAACTTTGAATATTGACTTCGTTTTCTATTGGGAAACAAAATAGTGTAACTACGTTAAGGAACTAATAATAAAGGACAGATTTGGTGCACGTGACTAAAAAGATTATAATTGGCCACATAAAGCCGTATGTGAAAGTTGTATTTTCATTTTAGTGTTAGTTCAAGATGAGTTACCGAAGTTTCATATGATGCATTAAAGGACAGATTTATTATTACAGATGAAACAGCGGAACACGCTGTCCTGTTATTATCTAAATTTAAAAGTGAAGTTCATGATGTGACTGACACTTTTCCCCCACCTATAAGTGGAACTGCCCATTCATCGGACAATGAAAAGTAAGAAGGTGATTGGTTTCCACCAGCAGCTGCAGGAATAGATTTATAACAGCAGCAGGTAAACCAATCTCAGTTTATCGTGTCTTCGCAAAGCTTATTGTGGTGTGATTAGAGTTACTCATCACAGTTTTGTTTGTGCGGTAGATAGTGGCGTCCTAGCTTTGGTACATATTGAAAATAGGTCTCCTAGTCCTTCCTTAGTGACTAGTTTCGATTGTCCTATTGAATCTTCAGTGACAGTGAACAGTGGGTCCCAGAGTAAATAAAACTTTGCTTTTTCAAAACCTATTGAAAGTGATTCCCATAATGGGAAAAATTTTAGTGAATCAAACTTTGTTTTCTCTGATGGTGATTTCCAGAATGAATCTTCACTAACTTTGAAAAATTCTTCTGAATTAAACCCTCATGCTGTTGAAACTGTTTCTTCTAGAAGTGATGAAAAACCTAATACTCCGTCTTGTGAGTGCGGGATTAATGTTATTGAAAAACTTTGTATTTGCGAAGTCTCAAACAATTTTAATTGCCTTATTACGCCTTTAATCTCTGCTGTCTGTTTTCACAATATTCTTAATCAATTAGCACATGCTTCTCTGAGTTGGGACTTGAATGAAGTTGAACGTAGTGAATTTTTGAATTATCATACTTGGAACGCTTAAACCTACTAACTTTATGCAGATATATATTGCTTATTTAGCAAAACATGAAAATTGTGGTGAATTTAGAATACTGACTTTTGAATGTGGATTACCCAACTTACGTGAACGTAAAGTGGAAGAGGTGAGAGATAAATTACTTTCAAAAAATATATTATATGGTCGTGAAGAGAACTAAGATTTCTCATTTTGAACTGTTAGTGTGAAAGAAAGAAAGATGATGGAGTGTACTTTTCGCAGTGCATTTTAGACTCATACATATTAGAAACAGTAAAATCTTATTTACAAAAAAATGAAATTCCTTGTAGTGGATGTACATTAAATATTACTCACCAGTGTATGTATCAGTGCAATACTTGATCTGTTATATCAAAACATTTAATGAACATGTAAATGATCATAAAAGATTTACTGATTATTATGACATTTATAAGAAACACGGACATTTAACTATTTCAGTGAATATGTTTTTTCTTCAGAAATATAGAATTATTTTTCAAGATAGAGAATTTATTGCACAACTAATTCCAACAATTATTGAACAGCAATTTTCTCGATTAAAAACTGTAGTTTGTTCACGAAAATATATTATTGATATGCAAGGTTTTAAAATGTCATCCCTTGAATTTATTGCACGTGGATTTTGTATTGCATCAACCGATGCTGCTTTAATGTTTCATCGTATGGTAAAACTTCCATGTGAAATGGTAGAATTAGCAATAGGCTATCAAAAACAGTGTGAATGGTTAATTGACAATTTTCACGGATTATCATGGGATACTTTAAATTGTTATTCTATTACTCATATTCGAAGAATAATTGCACAACTCTGTGAAGTTGATGAAGTATTCTTTTGTAAATGTACTGAAAAACCAATGGATTCAAAAATTGTTTCAACTAAAGAATGTAAAAGATGTAAATGATGAAGGTTGATCTTCGCTTACTTCATTAAATTTTAATGTCAATGTGAAATGATGTATTTACCATATACCTAAGCAACTGAACGGTTGCGCTGTAAGAAACTGTGTACAACTTCAATACTGGTTGAAATTGCAGAGTTCAAAACCTGTGGAAGATTTGTTCAAGATAAAATTATAATTTTGTTATTGTACATATAGTATTATACTACTACATTACAAGTATAAAATAAATTTGTAAATTTATATAAAACCTGATTTTTATTTACCCATTAAATGATAATAATTTAATTAAAAATATTTAGAGATTAAATATGTGAATTAGTTTTCTTTTCAGGAAAATTTGAATGATACTTTAATTGTTACGAGAAAAAATATTGAAGTTGGAAAATTTCCATTTGAAAGAAAAAGTTTTAAGTAAATTTACTTCTGTTTAAGTAAAAAATAACTTACAGAAGTAAAAATGATTAAACCAATTTTCTTGTTTTCGCTGAAGTAGTAATTTCCTCGAAGTAAAAATAATTTTAAACAACTTTTATTGTTTAACTAAAATATTATTTTGTAAAATACATTATACTTTTTATTAAACATTTGTTTAATTAAAATGTTTCACTAAAATATTTTCTACTTATTAACAAACAAAAAAATTCTAATAAAATTACTATCATAAACTTTATTTTTTTGTTTAACTAAAATATTATTTTGTAAAATACATTATTCATTTTGTTAATTTTTTAACTAAATATTTCACTAAAATATTTTCTAATTATCTTACATAAAAAATTACAAATAAAATTACTTTCATAAACTTTCATTTATTTGTTTAATGAAAATATCACTTTGTAAAATACAATGCTTTTTTTAACTTTTGTTCAACTAAAATATTTCACTAGAATATGTTCTAATTATTAACTTACACAAAAATTATTTCATAAACTTTAAGTGCAAAATAAAGAACTTCGTTAAAACTTCATTGGTGAAAAGAAAATAAGTTATATTAGGTTTTAAGTAAAATCAATAAGTTAAGTTGCAAAATTAATTTAACAAGAGTAAAACTTCGTTTCTTTAAAATTTAGTTTTAAAATAGTTCGTAAATATTAAAAACTTTGCTCAAGTAAAAATAACTAAGTTACAAAAAGAGAATAAGCAAAATAAAATTTTGATTAAGTAAAAATGATCTTAGAAGTTGTTTACTATTTATTAAACTTGAAATTTTAATTTCACAAAATAAAACTTGGTTTTCAAATTTTTAAGAATAACTTAGTAAATAATAAAAACTTTCTTTAAATAATCTTTCATATTTAGTTGTAATTTAAAAAAGTATATTTGAAAATTTTAGATATATATATAGTTAAAACCTACTAATACTAAATTCACACCAATTCATCACACGTTCAGATTTGCATAATAATAATAATAATAATAATACTTAAGAGAATTGAAACAACTTCTCTCATTCCTAGCTTGGAACGAAGAATTAATATTACTAATGACTAACTTGGGGGTTAAAAGAAAATGCAAAAAAATGAATAATATAATTATACAACTTAAATAAAAGAGATATAAACAAAATATTTTATTTTACTTATGAACTAAAAGAATTCTTGCTTTCTTAAATAAACAATCCTTTTGGTTTTACTTTACCGGTGAATAAAAACATTTTGTAACAAGTGATTTTTTTTTATTTCTTCGGATTCAATGATTATCGTATAATTCAATGCTTGGAAGAATATACTCCTTCTCTGTTCATCTGAATTCTGATGGCGTACACTATATTGTTCAAATGTGCCTCATACTCGTTCTTCCATTAAAAAACTATTCACTGCACGACTACATAAAAGTGATTTTTCTTGGATTTTACATGCATAGAATTGTTTTTGATGAAGTTTGAAGAAACATGCATCACATAATAACCCCTTCTGCAGATTAACAGGTTACCATTCCTTTATAGCCATCCAAATACAATCACCATCCACACAAGTAGGGGAACATTAACACCACTTTAAGTCGTTTGTTGTACTCTCATTAAATGAAAAAATACTGATAACTTTTGTGATGACTAGTGTTTGTTGTCCCTGTTTAAAGGGATGAACACTAACAACTTCATTCAATACTATATCTTCATCTTATAGAAAAGCAGGGGCCCGTTTCACCAACGTACTTTGCAACTTTTCACTTTGCACTTTACAGTTGTTGGTCAAGTTTCTGTTCTACGTACAACAAATTTTGTAAAGTGCAAAGGAAAATTTGACAAGTGAAAAGTTCCAGAGACTTAGCAAAAATTTTGATGTTCTGTTTCACGAAAAGTTGTAATGAGTAAAGTGCGAAGAAATAGAACGCGAAGTAGATGAAATTATTGCAAAGACACATTTGACTTTTCAAACTCCATCAAATACTTGTGAACAAAGTTGTGTAAGTAATTGCAGTTACTCAATTTGTTTGAAATCTATCGGATTGCCTTTCTCATAAAGCACAAAGTTGATCAAGTGACTTTGATATAATATTATTGAGGTTAGTTAATGATAAGACACCAACTTCTAGATCTCTATCCATCAAGCGATGAATCCAGTGATGACGATGTACTGAGGAAAAGGTACAAGAACAATAAATTTCAATGGGCTAAATGAACCACAATTCAAGGAATGTTTTCGTATGACCAGTGAGCAAGCAATATTCGAGAACGTGTGTCCTGCATTGCAAAGACAGACGAAGAGAAGTAAAACCCTTTCACCTAACGAACAATTGCATGTATGTCTTGACTGATTAGGAAACGGTACCCAAATGCACGGTGTTGGGCAAATGCATGGTTTCGAAAGCGACTGTTTGCACAGCAGTTCATAGAGTAGTTAACAACAATTATGAATGTGATGTTCCACAACATTGTGAGATGGCTTGAAAATGCAGCAGCTAACATTGCAAGAGATTTTCTACGGAAAGGAGTTTTTCCATCAGTTTGTGTCTGTTCGGATAGGATACTTATTAATATCAATGCTTCTTCTGAAGAGAAAGACACTTACGTTGACAGGCATGGAAACCATTCCCTTAATACAATGATGATATGCGGTCCCAATTATACATTTTACAGTATAAATGCTAATTGGTCCGGCAAAGTGCCTGATTCCAGAGTGTTACGAAATTCGGCAGTATATCGCACATTTGAAGAAGGTTGGAGGCCTTTTCTTGGTGCTGTAGTGCTAAGAGATAATACTTATTGCTTGAAAGAATGGTTGATTCCTCCGTTACATAGAAATCCAGAGTATAACGTAGAGCAGAGATTTAACAGTGCCCACAAAAGAACAAAGCAAATAATAGAAAACAGTTTCGGCATTCTGAGAGAAAGGTTTCCTAAATCACTTCAGATTAATTAAGTCCCAAACAAGCTGGTGCAGTAGTATTGGCGTGTGTTATATTGCATAATGTTGCATGCAGTGTGAGTAGGGATTGCTTACAAAGCACGAACATGGATGACTCAGACGAGGGCAAGGACATACGAACAGGGATTCCGCCAGGATTTAAGTTTGGGGGGTGTAAAGTCAAAATTGGGAGGGTGTAAGTGATTTTGAACGGTTTCTATCTATTTTTCACAGCAAAAAATGTAAAGTTAAGGTGTCGTCGAGACTTTGGGGGGTAAACACCACAGGGGGTTTGGCGGGTTCTTTTCCTTTATGAAGAAGCAGTCGAACCGGCAGACCATATAATTTACCCCTGTTCCACACCTCGTGGATGTTGGGCGTGCTGCTACAATCATATGTAGGAAGTTTGTTAAGGTGAAAGGATAACAAATACTGAAATAAAACTACTATTTCGAGGAATCGGCATTAATTTTTTCATGGAGTTGGAAATACAACTCCAGAAACTACCATAGTACCTTTAATCATTAATTTCGCAAGGTTCTCTTTCACATTATTATTATATACATTTTTCTTTAAAATGATAGTTATCTTATAAATACAAGGGTAACGGAAATAGTTGTGGTATGATCATTCAAGTTGTCAATAACTTAAAAAAGATTAAACATCTGGAAAGAATATATTAACAGCAATAAAAATATAAAATGAGAATCAAAGTGCAAAAAAAAAAAAAAA
>JAGDQP010017792.1:18926-37045 GCA_022664845.1 Lepisma saccharinum | reverse complement strand
TATTTACTCTTTATTTTATATTTTTAACTTTTTAGTTTTATTTATTTCTTTATTTATTGTATATATTTTTAGTTTTCCTTATTTTTCTTTTATTGTATAATTAGTTTTGTTTATTTTATTGCTTATTTTATTTTATTTATTTTCTATTTTATTTTATTTTCTTATTTAAATAGTTTGTACAAGTAGGAAGAGGAAAAGGGCTTAATTTGATTTTGTAAGATAAAGGTAGTAGGAGCAGGAGGGGTTAATTAAAAATTCACTTTTTGTAGTCGGTACGGGATTGGCTGGGGACTTCTGATAAGAGCCAATCAGGAACCACGGAACTGTCTCACTGAAGGTTGTGTTGTGTATATGATTTAGTGTGTCTGAGGAAGCCGAGTGTTTTGGTAGTCGGCGAAAACGTTTACAAAAAATTTTAATTTTTTAAAATAAATTGTAGTGCTTTGCTCAGCCATTATTTTATTTTACCTTTGAGTTAAAATATGTCTACACTTTTTTAAATAACGATATTTATGGATGTTTCTTTCGTAGCATGTCATAACTCAGGTTTTGTGTTAAAAATAATGCAAATTTTATTTTCTTTCAATATTTTTAATTTCTAAAAAATAACAACAATTTTTAAAAAGTTTTAGTGGTGGACATAAAGTGCTGTAACGTGTCACCATAATGTGCATGAAGTTATTTCCGGTTAAAGTTGAAGATTCTGACGCTAAGCGTCGCTACGAGCACAACTGACGCAAAGCGTCGTATACATGGATGAATTAAAATGGAAGATTTTGAAGCTAAAAATGGCCGCCCGTTAATCTTCCAGTGCGGATATCCGCCATCTTGCGTTTGGAAGAAAACCACAAATCCTTATTGTTTTATGTACACCGAACATATAATATTTACATGAAATTCTAAATCGTATGTTATTATACTGTAAAGGACCAGAGAGACTTCTGCTGAGGCCCCAAACGGTGGGAGCCAATTATGTACTGGACTAGGGAGACCTCTTTCTTCCTGTATCACCAGAGGCACAATATTTATATTTTGCTCCTTTGCAAGAGGCACACAATATTAACTTTCTGCTAGCAAAAGTCCTACCCTATCCACTAAATACTATCTATTATAACCCCAACGGACTATATACACAACACTCTTATACTAATATATCTCGGCTATGGGCGCGGGATGAACCATACGCGGTGCTGAAAGGGCAACTCTTTATTAGTACAAGGAAGAAAAGGTAACGAGTACTCCTTCCTACCTGAGTTGAAGACGGGTCGGAGCAGAGTAGCGTTCTCCTGCTTGAGCTGAAGATGGGAGAACACCAAGGATAGGTTTCGTAACTCCTTCCTGCCCGAGATGAAGACGGGCGGAAGCTAAGAATAGTGTTTGGCTACCTAAGCTGAAGACGGGTCAACACTAAGGAAAGGTTGAGAACCACTGTCTACCTGAGCTGAAGACGGACAGAGGTTAGTTGTTTGGTAAATGACCCCTTCCTACCTGAGATGAAGACTGGTTAGGGCCAAGAGTGACGACTACCTGCCTGACCTGAAGACAGGCCGCGGTCTCGGTAAAGGTTGCGAACCACTGCCTACCTAAGATGAAGACGGGCAGAGGCCAAAGGGTAATTATATCTATCTGAGCTGAAGACGGACCACCGTTAGGTTGTGGGTTGAGTACTTCCGCCTGCCTAAGCTGAAGACGGGCCGAAGCAAGGAATAGGTTGAAAACTACTGCCTACCTAAGATCAAGACGGGCAGCAGTCCAGGGTCACGTTGACCTACTGAGCTGAAGACGAGCCGGAGCAGGGTATAGGTTATAGAACACACGTTAAAGAGTATTCTTAATGAATTAGGTTATAAAAAGAATGAGAACAAGTGAATGATAAGGTTTTATTATCGGACTTGCTGTCCGAAGAAAAGACACATCAAGCAAGAGAGCTACGATGTGGAAACTGAATTACATTTGCTCTGAAGCTACTTATATACTCATAACCGCATTACATATTAATACACTACCAAAATATAGTTCAGATTTATATTTGTGCGCACAGGCACAATTTAATATTTTTTGTAACTATTTTACATTGTGTTTGTTATTTAATTATTTATATGAAATAACCTTTCATATGAAAATAGTTCCTTATCTATTGTTCTTTTCATCTGTATTCATCCGCGTGAGAATTTTACATACACACATATATATTTCAATTTGGCTGTATCCGAATTCTTGTTTGGACTTTAAACCTAAAAGCATTTTATAGTTTCACAGTTCGCACTATATATTAGAATGCATCATTATGTAACCTTCCGCACAAAATATTTTCTTTAGTTAATTTTGAAGCTTATAATAAACACAATGATTTCAGAGCCGGCGCATATAACGGAAAACAAACAAAAGTAACTTAATTACATTTGACAGAATGTAAGTAACGTTACAATACTTATATTTGTTTATTCGAGAACGTTTAAATTAACTCGGGCGCGTGAATGGAAAAATCTATCAGAATAAACACTGCACAATGAAAAATATTGACATCTATAGCCGTTAACTGTGGAAAACTGCTGGTTACCAAGATAAAAATATCCTCGAAAAAACTGATAACACAGGATCTTTTTATATACTTTCTCTAAATGACAATGAAACCAGTAAGTATGGATGAAAAGACAAGGAAATAATATTTTTTTTTGTAACGCCATGTAAATGGTGTGATTGTACTTTTCCCGACCTGAGTGAAAATTGCCTAAAGGCCACAAATAAATGAAAATTCAAAAACCCGTCAAAAATTAAATGAGAGATTTTATCGAGATTATTACTTAAAAATAAAGCGATAGGTCCATACTAGGGATGGCCGGATCCGAGTTACGGATATTCGACACTCGGATCCGAAATCCGGATCTTCGGTAAACATTATTTTATAGGGGCTAGTCTAGCAACTTCGACCCTCATGATTCGACTCTTTACACCTCGTTAAAACCCACAAACATCCACGCCCCTACCGGGATTCGAACCCGGGACCTTCGAGTCTTTGGCATAATGCTTTGAACCGCACGGCTACCCAGTCGACTCCAGATTTTCGGATATCCGGTCTAATGGGTTCGTGTGATTTCAGTTGCAGATCCAATGATCCAGCATTCGGGCTTCGTTATTATGATACCGAGCCGCCCTAGCTAGTGGTAGAGTTCTGGCGTAGTATTCGAGAGGTCGTGGGTTCGATCTCAGTAGCCGACCATCCTCACACACCGGGATGGCACTTTCAACTTAGGCGCTGGCCGACACTTTCCCGAATCTTTCCCCTATCCCTATCCCGGTCTGAGCGTTAGATGCCTAAAGGCCATCAATAAAATTCAATTCGTTACTATGATGCATCTGAAACTGCGATGCCGGGATGGTAAATATGAAAGATCCTGGCCAATGCCTTCCTCATCCTCTACATACCTCATCCCGGCCTGAGTCGAAAATAAGAAAAGACCAAAAATAAATTCTATTTAATTCAATGTATCAGAAACTCCAAAAATATATTTTATAGAGATAGTTGGGTATTTGAAGAGTTAGTTGATAGGAACATTTTTTCTATGACATGCAAGGCTAAACAGTGACCGTAGCAGTAATGGACGAGTCATCAGTGGTTGACCAATAAGGGAGATAAACGATAATAATAGAGTTTATATTGGATATAATAGTAAATACAGTACGTTTTATACTTCCATAAGGTTTAATAGCGTAGTTCCCAAACGTTGTGCAGTTAGGAAATGCACTGTCCCCTCAAAATAAAATAAAAAGTGTAAAATGGATCTGGAAGAGAGTAGAGCGCAAAATGAGAGGACTGAGAAGACTGAAGTGCAACTAATACTATATATCCGTGCATATCTAATAGACGATACAATTAAATAATTAATTATTGTATTCCTTCGTTGTTCAAGGAACACTCTACAGCAAACAGAATCAATGATCTACACTAAAACAACCTTAGTTTATAATTGGATTCTACAATTGGTCAACTACTGGTGCAACTACACCTTCAGCAATATATTTGTATTGTTGTGTTAAATGAAACAAATGCGAGCTGCTTTTTCTTAGACTTAAACTGCACAGTCTCACGCTTTGTTTCGTAGAAAAATAACAATGTTTCTATTATATAAACGTCAATACTTGCTTAGAGTTGAAATTCTTATTTGGTCAAACACTGACACGATCATCAAGTCACATTACTGAATTAATTAACACGTGAATGTTTGGTCTTATGATTAAAGAATACGAACATACACAAATGTATCTGTCAGTGCCAGTGAGGAATTAAAATAGAAGCAGACGCCCAAATTTTGAAGCTAAAAATAGCTGCCCGTCAATCTTCCAGTACGGCCATCCGCTATCTTGCATTTGAAAGAAAACCCCTATTGTTTTATGGGGGCGAGTCCAAATCGTCCAAAGGAAAAATCGTTCATAGGAAAAATCATCCAAGGGAAAATCATCCAAAGGGAAAACCGACAGCCCATTCTAACTTACAAGTAACAATATTTCAAGTGGACACTCAGATCTAGACGAGGTATACATATTAAAAATCAGCATAAGAAACTAAGTTTGTGTGTAAAATATTAGGTGCCATTGGCTAGTGGTTGAAGAGAAATTGATGATACAACAGTCAAATTTTTCTGTGTGGAGAGTGGTATAAAAGTGTTGAAATACCATTATATTTTTAAATTGCTGAAAGAATTGGAAATTAAATACACAGTAATGGTTATTGGGTGGGAGGCGTTTCCGTGTTGAGGGCATATTCTTTATGGCCGCCATCTTGAATCTCGATTGATTTTCTTAAATGGGAAAGGAGCCGTGTAATACGCCATTCTGGGCTAGAATTTTACGAGAAATACGTTTCTGAAGCCAGTTTTGATGTAAATGTAATAATGTGAGAGATATTAGTATGTGCCGCTAGCTTGGAGTAATGATACAATAGCCTGGAAACACCTATTTTGCTTTGAAATAACGACGGAAATGAAACCCAATTGCGTACAATTCCATATCAATAGGGCACTATACTCAGGAGCAATTTGTATCAATTTTTTTCATTTCCGTTGTTATTTCGAGAAGAAATGCGTGTTTCTAGGCTATTTTATTGTTACTTCCATGCTAGCGTCACATACTCTTCTCTCTCATAATATTACATTTACGGAAAAACTGACTTCAGAAACGTTTTTCTCGTAAAATTCTAGCACAGAATGACATATTTAAAGAGCCCCTTCCCATTTAAGACAATCAAAAGAGATTCAATATGGCGGTCATGAAGAATATGCCCTCCACAAGGAAGCGCATTCCACCCAGTAACCATTATTATGTATTTGCTTTCCATTTCATTCAGCAATTTAAAAGTATAATGGTATTTCAACCTTTTTATATATAACTCGCCACAGAGAAGAATCTGACTATTGCACAGTGGGCCAGGAACCCCGAAAACTTGGCCAAAATAGGAAACCGCGTTTTAATTTTTATGAAACTTGGTATATATAGGTTTAGAAGGTCGCTCATTACGAATTTGATACCAAAAGGGGAAAATTCAAAATGGCGGACACAAATTGCATAAAGATGTATATATGTGTAATATGGATGTATATATTACAGAAAAATCGGATGTGAAAACAGCAACAAATGAAATCATATTTGTCATACATTATTATGTCTCGAAAGATCGCAAAAAATATCGCAGCCACTTTTTATACGGTCTATATCACAAAACAGTCTGTCTTTTCTATGCGAATTTTATTTATAATTATGTTTTTGGTTCCTCACCTGTTTTCGATGTTAATTCTTTTTAAAACTTGTTGTTTGATTTCCCGTGCTTCTTGTTTTACATTCTCATTTCACATCGTAGAATTCATATTGCTCATCACTTTGTATTACCCTCAAGGTTGAATGTATAAGAAATTGGAAAAATATTTACATATGTATTTAAATGGCTAGTTATTCAGTCAGACTCATTACTTGTTGCAGGCAGCATGGGTGGCTTGAGAAGGGAAAGGACTTCCGGACATAGTGCCTTTCTTCTGTTTTGTTGAGACATGGGCTGGCGGAAGGTCGAAATAAGGGGATCAGATGTCACAAGAAAACGGAGCATAACATCTTCCATTGTCTTCTCTCTGGAGCACTTCCGTAAGCGATGCTCTTGGTACTGCTTAATGTGCTTATTTCTAGCCTCTTGGGTTTCTTCGGACATTTGTTCTATCTGAAACAAACAATGGGCGATGATGGACTGGCCATGAGCAAGAATCTTATGAACTGATGCCGTCATGTAGAACCACGGGTAATTTGCAGGATACAATGCCTGGATATCATTTGCCCACTCCTCAAATCTGTCTGCGTTGATGTCCAGCCCTGATGATAATGCCTGTAATAAAACAGAGCACTTCTCGATGAGTTTCGTGTGGAGGCCCGTTATCGTGGCTACCGTTTCCGCATTCTGAAAAAACCTTCTAGCCGTGTTGCCTTCATTTGATGTTCCGCTGCCGCCCGGCCTTGGCTCATCAACAATGAGACCTAACTCGGCTTTCAATTTCTTTTGGATTTCTTCCTTCCTTTTCTTCACGGCTGACTGATCTTCTTTCCCGACTTGCCATTTATGTCTAATCTGTAGGCTACATGAAGCAGCCACTCCATGAGCCTAATCCATGCATGTAATGTAGAAAGACCAAATCTGAAGGACTCGGGATTATCAGGTTTGCTGATGGAGGTCTTCGTGTAACTGTTCATATCTTTAGGTTTTGTGCCGCATACATAACAGGTTTGTATGGGATTTGTATGCGTGATAGCGTTGTAGACTTTGCCGTCTTCCATCGTCAAATGGAGGCTGTGTTGGACTTGAAACGCCATATCTTCAACGAACACTTTACTTGGTGTTAAGGCTGATATTTGTTCTTGTACTCGCTGCAGCTCTTCTCGTGCCAGGTCCTCGGTTTCTTTCTCGAATTGGAACCGAACTCCGCGGCATAATATTGGTGATGATGGGTGGGGATTCTGCCACACCACAACTCTTACACCTCCCTTCTCGAAGAACAGCTGCAATAGCAAACATGAAATTACGAAGATGTCTGAACCCTGAAACCCAACCTCGCTGGCTGACTGCTTGTATTGGGCCTGGCCACTAGACCCATCACAGCCCTACTTGCTGGTCAACGTTAGACACATAAGTTACTTCCGTGGCATGCTCTCCAAGGCTGGTTCTTGAACCTGCAAAAGCATTTTCACAGTGTGATCTAGTAGACTCTGAAGTGGCACTTCCGACAACGACTCACTTGTATGCCCTCTGGGTAGCACTTCGTCTTTGCGTTCCGTACGTGATTATAAGCGGGATAAATGGCACAGTTTCTTCGCTTCACTCCTCAGAAGGTGGTACTGATGTTTAATTAGATTCGTTTCCAAAAACAATGCCAGAGCCTTATCTGAATCGTACGACATTGCAGTGTGCCTTTCGGATTGTGTCCAGGACTTCCTAATCTTGGTCGCTCTAGTTGGATTTGCCTCGATTTCTTGTAGTATTTTTGTCTTGTCAAGTTCTCTTTGCTCTCTACTTCATCGCGGCTGCGTAAGAAAGAGTGGTTCCACTCTCGGCTGACCGAATTGCTTGATCTTTCACTGCTTTCTGCAAAGTCTGCCCGTGGGCGTCCGACTTTCGCTGAGGCCGATGGCTGTGGTTCACTATCAATCAGATTAATATCAGTATCCAGCCAGTCCGCATACTTTTCCTCTACTTTACCGTACTCGCGATTGCATTCGTCGAGCTTCTGGAACATCTGATAGCAAAAGGCGACTACTGTTTTTTGGTCAGCACTACATAACGTCTCTCCACCTGATATTTCATCTTCCACGAAGCGCAGGAGCTGCTGCTTTTTGGCTTCTGTTCCCTTCTGCATTCCTCAGAAACTCAAATAGCTTTCTTCTAGTTATTTTATGCGGCATTTCTTTGAAAAGAGAACACAATTTCTATTAATATGGTGTATTTTGGTTAGAAAATTTCACACACCATCCACAGTAAATATGCACTTACAATCTAAACGGGCAAAATTGGTTCACTGTTCCAGAAACATGAATAATTCAAGTACCACATCAGCAAGAAACCCAGTCATCAGTTTTTCTCGGATTAAAATCCTATGAAACCATAAAAATGTTATTTTTTTCGTGATTTACAACCTACTTCTCCATAAGCATCCATAGAATTGATAAATTACATATAACGTCAGAACTAGATGTCTATCATTGAATTATCATATACACAGATGGAATAAAAAATAGTTAACCACTCGTGGATATGACATTAATATCCGTAAAAATAGCGCAAACTTAACTTTCTCTAATATAGAAAATACACATGAACACAGAACATTTACAAAGTTTCGTTTTGGCTTTCAATCCTGACAAAAACAGTGAACATATGTCAGTATCACTGATAGTTGTATACGATTGGGACCTTCCTGGATCATATGCGTTAGGTGATAGACCCTTCCATGCACTTTCATTTTGGGGGATTTGGCCAGGTTTTATGGGTCTCTGGCCCACTGTGTATTGGACGGAAAGGGCGTAAGCCATAGTGCTGTTACCTCCCATAAAATTCATTTTATCTTATCTTATCTGACTATTGGATCAATAATTTCTCTTCAAACACTGGCCAATGGCACCTAATATTTTACACACAAGTTCAGTTTTTTATGCTGATTTTAAAAATGTATATTTCTTCTAGATCTGAATGTCAACTTGAAATAGTCTCACTTCTTAGTTTTTTTTTTCACGCTATGCAAAGGGCGTGATTGTACTTTTCTCTACCCTTTCCTGGCCTTGGCGAAAATTGCCTAAAGGCCACAAATAAATGAAAATTCAAAAACCCATCAAAATTTAATGTGAGATTTTATCCATATTATTACACAAAAAATAAACTGATAGGTCCATACTAGGGGTGGTCAGATCCGGATCCGAGTTTCGAATATCCGAAACTCGGATCCGAAATCTGAATCTTTGGTAAACTTTATTTTACAGGGGGCAGCCTAGTTACTTTTGACTTCGGCCCGTCACGATTTGACCGTTTACACCTAGTTAAAATCCACAAACATCCATGCACCTGCCGGGATTAGAACCCGGGACCTTCGAGTCGTTGGCTTAACGCTTTAGACCGCACGGCTACTCGGTCGGCTTCGGATATTCGGTCCAATGGGTTCGTGTGATTTCAGTCGCAGATCCAAAAACTTGGTTATTATGATACTGAGCCGCCGTAGTTCAGTGGTAGTGTTGGCGTAGCAATCAAGAGGTCGTGGGTTCGATCCCAGCGGCCGATTATCCTGACTGTTTTCCCTCAGTCACACCAGGCAAATACCGGGATGACACCTTCAACATAGGCTCTGACCGACACCTTCCAGAATTTCTCCCCTCCCCTATCCCGGCCTGAGCTTTAGATGCCTAAAGGTCATAAATAATATTCAATTCGTTATTATGATGCATCTGAAACTGCGATGCTGGGACGGTAATTTATGGAAGGCCCTGGCCAATACCTTCCTCATCCTCTCCGTACCTCATCCCGGCCAGAGCCGAATATGACAAAAGGCCATAAATAAAGCAAATTTAATTAAATGTATCTGAAACTCATAGAGAAGAGTAACCAAAACTTACAACGTAAACATCGAAAGTTGCATAACGAAAAAAAAAAAAAAAGTATATGAAATATAATGCTACTACTGACATTTCTTTAGTCAGTTTTCTTGTAATTACTTAAAATCTATGAGAAAAATTAAATCAGTAATCCCCTTCTTTAAATTCTCGGATTAATACTTACCTGTGAAATGTGACTTTGGGAGGTTTCTTACTGTATCTGTTTGTGCATCCAACAGCTACACAACTCTTAACCATTTTAAAAATCACAGAAAAGTGTAAAGAATAAACTGATCATTTGTATGTTTGTGAATGCAATACTTCAATTTTATTCAAAAAGCAATATGGTAGACCGCAATACATACAATCGGGGCAGCGGCCATTTTCGGCTTCAATTCGTTTTCGAAGTAGCGGTACGTTTGGACATCTCCTTCTAATTTAATGCAGGGTTATCCTCCAAAGGACTACTATCAAGTTAAATTATATCTCTATACATAGACTAATCCAACATTAAGAGACAAAGAGACATTTTGCTTCATTGTATACTAAGGGTACAGCTATGGACAAAAGATTATCGCATGTTTAGCTGACATTTCTTCTTTTAGAAATAGATATATTACATCATCGTATAAATTCGTTAAATTCATTGTTATGCAGAATTGCGAAATGTATTTATGTGTAAAATATTGATATTCAGACAAACAAGAGTATATTTAAAAATAATATTTTTCGCCGAACAAATTCTAAGTCCAAAAATCGCAACTAGTTGCAAAGATCCGTCATTTTATCCTGCAAGCGAAATTTTTCACTTGTATTTTCACACCGAATTCTTCTTCATATTTTCCAGGCACCGTGTCTTCATGATCATTTCCCCAATGAGTTGTGGTCCCTACGATCTGAAAGAATGATACAGGTGTGAACTCATCTTGCAGATACATTTCCAACGACACTTCAACCACTTTCCTAGCACTAACTAACTCTATGGCTTATGGAACTCGCAAGTTCATCGCCGCAGTAACAAACGTTCGCCACTGGATTCTATCCTGGGCAATACCAAGCCAGTTTTCATCACGAACACCTACTTCTCGAAGATCTCTTCAAATAATTGTCCTCCCAACGTCTCGGTCTTCCAAATGGTCTCCTTCCAACCAGGATAGAATATAATCTTCGTTTTACCCTCATTTGAGGTACATGGCCTGCCCACCTTAGTCGTCGAGATTTCATTACTTTTACATCTGGTGAATCGTACAGTCCGTAGAGTTTTTCATTATGCAGTCTCCTCCACTCTCCAGTCATCTCGTCCCGCTTCGGCCCGTATATCTTTCTCAAAACCATCTCTTCACACACACGTAATTTATGTTCATCTGCTAGGGTCGTACTCCCAACTTTCGCAACCATAAAGTATTACCGGCAGAATAACCGTTCTGTATATTTTCAATTTAAATATCCTTGATATTATACGCGATGTTAGAAGTTTTTGGACTGAATAGAAACATGCGTTCCCCGACTTTCTATTTCTTCTGTGACCTCATTTTTGCTTGTTACGTATGCTCCCAAGTGTTTAAATTTGTTTACTTTCTCTATGACCTCATCCACAATTTTTATGTTTTTATTTCCTTCATTCCCTGTGTTTCGGCTTGTTATCATGTATTTTGTTTTATCTATGTTTACCTGTAGACCTATCTCATCGCACGCTTCTACTAAGACATCGGTGTTGCTTCGCAGTGCATCTATATCGTCTCCTATTAAATCCACATCATCCGCGTATACGAACAGTTGATTCAAACCATTTAATGGTAGTCCCTTTTTGTGTCCTTTAATTTTTGAAATCGCATATTCTAACGCAAAGTTAAATAGTAGTAGACAAGGCATCGCCTTGTTTCAATCCGTTACGAATCTTCAAACTATCTGACATATTATTACCTATCCGTACTCTGCTTATGGGGTCGCTGAGACACATCTTCACTAGTTGAACCAATTTTTTCGGAATTATAAATCGAATCAGGATGCTGTCTGTATAACTTTTGCCTTTTGAATCATATGCTTTCTTAAAATCAATGAATAGCTGGTGAACTGTCCCATTGTATTCCCATTTCTTCTCCAAAACCTGTCTCAAGGCGAAAATCTGGTCCAACGTGGATCTATTTCTTCTAAATCCACATTGGTGATCTCCAATTATTTCATCTACGTATACACTTAGGCCTGTTAACAGAATATTACTTAATACGTTGTAACAGGTTGGAAGTAACGAGATTCCGCGGTAATTATTACAGTCCGATTTATCGCCTTTTTTGTAAATCGGAATTATTACTGAGGTTTTCCATTCCTTTGGGAGCTCCTCCTTTCTCCATATAGTACTTATCAATTTATGTAGTTCCATGATTAGTGCCGTTCCTTCTGCTTACCTCTTTGTATAGAACTCGTATGTTATTTGTCTTCCCGTTTGCCTCAATCTCCTGAATCTTCTGCGTCAGATATTATTCAGATATTATCACTTTTTGTTTCTGAATTTGAGTGTGGCGTCTCGTTTCGCGTTACTGTAGTGGTTAGCATCTGCTTCGCTTTTATTACTTAGCCAACGTTGCCTTGCTTGTTTTCGTATTTCATGAAACTTAAGGGATTCTTCATCAAACCAAGGTTTGTCTTTCTGTTGTTTCTTCTCACCTACACGTTCCTTCGCTGCGCTCTTAATTGTTTCACGAATTGCCTCCCACATCTCACTTACATCAATTTCATTATTAATATCATCGTTTTTATTACACGAGTCGGTTAGGATTTCGAACCTATTTGAGAGTTCGTGTTGGTAATCTGCTTTTATGCTCGGATTATTTAATCGTTTCACTTCGAATTTCAGTTATGACCCCTTGTTTTCTCCGTTCGCGATGCATAACTTTTCCCTTATTTTTGTGATCACTTGATGGTCGGTGTCACCTTCCGCTCCTCTGTACGACCTCTGGATGTTAATCCATTATGTTGGTGTGTCTTCGTCTATCTGATAATACGTGATCGATCTGGTTGTGAGTTTTGCCGTCCGGAGATACCATGTGTATTTGTGTATGTCTTTGTGTTCAAAGTACGTGCTCTTTACCAGCAGGTTTCTCGAAATCGCGAAAGTTATCAGTCTTTCTCCATTGCTGTTGGTCTTTTCGTGAAGGCTGCATTTGCCTATAGTAGATCTATATTTTTCTTCCCTTCCTACCTTTGCATTGAAATCACTCAATACAATTTTCGAATTATACTTCGGCATTCGGACAAACAGCCTTTCTAGCTCATCATAGAATATATCTTTGGCGTTATCAGTAGCCACCTCGGTCGGAGCATAGACATTTATTAAAACCGTGTTGTCCAATCGAGTACGTATCGTAACGTACGATCTTTCGTTTACGAACTCTATATTCTGAACCGCCTGAAGGATACTGTTCTTAATGAGGAATCCTGTTCCGAAATCGTGAGACTGTGTTCCCCCGTAGTAGAAAGTGTACTTGCCCTGTGAGATGCTATCTTGACCCTCCCACCGAAATTCTTGTATCGCTAATATATCTAGCTCATACTTCTCGGTCTCGCGTACCGCCACTTGAAGAGCGCCCGTTTGGTATAATGTTCGTACTTTCCACGTTCCTATTCCAAGGTATTTCTTAATCCTGTACCTGGAGCCCCCTGAAGCAGTCCCCCGCCCGGATATCCGAATGAGGGACTAGTTTACCTCCGGAATATTTTACCCCAGGAGAATCCATGAACCATCTGTTACTATTTCTTGACATGTTTTAGCGATGTAGAGTTGTCAGCTCTACGGCCTCGCAGTAAAGGTAGACATTCAAGATGTCGTCCTCTGTCCATCTCTAAGCCTTGCCGATGTCATTCATCTTCAGCCTCAGAGTGGTAATGGTGATGCTGCTTCCCCTCACCATATTTTTGTTCGGGGTTATCTTCCCCTAGCATTTGTAGATCCCTCTACTACCTGCAAGGCAGCAGTACTGGTTTTGGTCCGCCCCGGTATATTTCAGGTACCCACCATATCTGGTCGGCATTCCCCTATCCGCCACCTGGGGAGGCGCCTGGTGTGAGACCAGTAACTCCAACCCGGTTCCTAGCACTAGTAGCTCCAAAGTTGAAAATCCCCCTGAAAATCGGGATCCGTCCCTGCAATCTGGATGAATGATACGGGTTTAAACTCATCTTCTCGAGACCTTTCCAACGACATCTCAACCACTTTCCTAGCCCTAGTAGTTTCAAAGTTAAAATTCTCCCCTCGAAACTCGGGATCCGCCCTTGCGCTTTTGATGAACTCGCTTGTCAAGAGCTTTCGAACTACTTATTTTCCTAGCTCTAGTAGCTCCAAAGTTGAAAATCTTTCCCCGAAACTCGGGATTCGCGCCTGCTATCTGGCTGAATGATACGGGTTTGAACACCTCAACTATCTTTCTAGCCTAAGTAGTTCCAAAGGTACAAATTGTTACCCTGCTATCTGGATGAATGATACAGGTTTGAACTTGTATTACCAGAACATTTCCAAGGACACCAAGATCATCTTCCTAGCCCTACTAGTTCTAAAGATATGAATTGGCCCTATATCTGGCACCGCTCTTATCTCTGAATCTGCCTCTGCAATGTGTATTATCTATACGGCTTTCAGCTAGTCTCACCGAGACCCTTCCAACGACACCACAATCACCTTTCTAGCCCTAGTAGTTCCTGAGTTGAAAGTTGTCGATAGACAGACGGATGGAGCGGGCGGATAAGGCTTCACAGCCTTGTTGCTGAAGCCTAAACGGAAAAAAGTTATAAATATCCTTAGAAATAATTTCTTTTTCAGTGTGTGTGTAAGAAACAGATTTCGATATATAAAACCCATGAAACTCCTCAATTCTTATTTTCTAACAAATAAATATTGTACATTCATTAATTGGTTCGTATCCCGATAGATTCGAATTTCCACTTGTAACTAAAATCCAGGTTTACATAATTGGGTTTGCCAGACGTACCGGTTTGATCCGGACAGTCTCGGTTTTGAGAAGATGTTCTTGCGTCCTGGCCGACTTCGTGTTTTGTTCCAATGAGATGAAAAGTATTTGAGTGTACGTCTATAATTTGCATTGCTAATTTGCGTATTTTTATTTTGAATTGCACACTAGCGAGGTTAGGGTCTCTCTCTTACACCTAACTAGTACCAATAGCTAATTACAGTTAAATACAACTTCAGCGTAGCAAATGAACATTTCGAGATTACATAATCAAAAAACAGAGCATGTATCTACAACTTACTATAACGAAGTTCTTACTCCCCAACCCCAACTATACGTATTGACATTCGTTTTGTGAAGTGTCCCGGTTTTGAGCTTGAAAAATCTGGCAAGTCTAACTTAATAGAACTAAACATCTTCTAGTCCCCTCTGCTCTGACTCACTTGTTTACTCGAAAGTACTAATGTCCTTTATCTCCTTCCATCTTTATCAAGGATACAAGGTTGTCAAACGCCCTCCCCCTTTTCTCGCTTCCTCCGTTACTCTTTGCAACTAAGTTTTCTTCATATTTTTTCTCCCACCCGTTTCCTCCTAACTTGCCCCCCTCCCTCCTGAAAAGACAAATAGTTACCAGAAATTTAATTATTGTCATAAATTGCTATTTTTGAAAAACGCAAATGGCGTATAGAAATAGTTTCTCTATGACCAGGGACATAATCTTACTAATCTTACTCTTAAGGCTATCGGACACGTTTCTTGAAAGTCCTATCTTACCCATGTTAAAAAATTACTACATACATCACTCAACTAGTTTTACACGTAAAGAGAATTATTCCCTTTTTATCCTAAAAGGTTTCTTTCCCTTTCCGACTACATGATAGTCCGAGTCCATCAGATCATCTGAGTTTAGGGATCTGGGGTTGGGTATCTTATGGAAATTTCAGATACATCCCCAGGACAGTTAAATATAGAGAAAAAGAAAACAAAAGAACTCTCCTTCTACGTGAAATTTTGAGACGGTGTACTGTATTTGCACACTGGTTCGTCTTAGGATATATATATATACATACATACATATATATATATATATACATACATATATATATATACTTATAAATGAAAAGCAAATAGAAGTATAACTTGATTTGACCCTTGAGAAGTATGCAGTACATCTACAATGATTACTTAATAATATGGATCTTCAACGAGGCACGTAAAATTACTCGGTGTAAAATAACTCGTAGCTAAATTCAGCGTTTAACTGACTACTCGTACTTTCTCCAATATTCTGAAAAATAACTAAAAATGAATTAAAGCAGCTTTGTCTAAAGGTAAAAATATTCTGTGAGTACCGTGAGTTGTCAGTGACGTAATAGTCTAGGAAGAAAGTTACACATTCTAGCAGTCAAATATCTGTTCGAAAACAAAAATTAATTCCGAAGAAAGTTGTTAAGTTGAAGATTGAATATTATTGAACTGAGTCAAAAAATTTAAAAGGTTGCTTGTCAATTGAAAAGGGAAGGGACGTCACTCTTCGTAGTATGTTCTAAATATGTAATCAGGGTGTCTATTGAATGTCAATTTTCAAATTTCAGTTGTTTTTTTTTTTTTCAGGTTTTTTGGTCTTTTTTTTCTACTTTTTTTTAGGTCACTAATTTATATGTATAATATTGCTCTTCTTGCAAACAAAAAATGTTTGTCAAAGACACAAAATGTACGTTTTCGAGAGATTTCAAACAAGAAAATAAAGCAGAATATTTCCTACCAGAAGGCAGTGTAGAAAACTGTGCAGTAACAAACAAACAGTACAAACTAAATGTATGATTCATATTTTTAATAAAATTTCAACGAAAAATTAGTTCAGATCCAAAATTAACGAAATATACTTTGTCTTTCTACATAATTCAGTAAGAGTTTAATTTATGTGCATGTAAAACCAAACTTCGAAGCACATTTTAATTCACATGGTAACATTTTACTACATACTTTATTTACACAAATGCATTGATATCCTGTACTATTAATTTATAATATTTTTCTTCTTGCTAACGAAGTATGTTTATTTTATCAATTATTCAACTTTTAGGTAAAAACTTAGGTAAACTTTATTTTTGTATGGGCCATTCTAGTAACTTTTGACTCTGGCCCGTCACGATTATCCATCACGTTCTAGTTAAAATCCACAATCACGAACATCCTTGCACGGATTCAAACCTGGGACCTTCGAGTCGTTGGCCTACTTAGACCGCACGCCGGTCGGCTATCAATTAATTATCCGACTAAGATAAAGTTGCCTAAACACAATAAATAAAATAAATTAAAATTTAATTGAATTTAACCTCAACTATAATAACTCACCTAAAAGGAAGGTTTTCAATGTCGCCCTGTTAAGTAGATGTTTCAGTATGAATTGGCACGGCTCTCGCTCCGCTTTCAGGCCATCGTAGAGATGTAATTTAAGTATGTCTGTATTTTTACAGAGATTATATTGTATGTAAAGTTCAATAAATATGTATATGTAAGTATGTGGAAAGATGTGTATTATTTATTAACCGAAACACTTGAGTCCAATTGTAAAAAACCAACTATTTTTAAATTACTCCCCTGTCACTGTTGCTTAACACCGAGGATTTCTTTTTTAAAAAAGTGAGCGGCTGCGGCAATATTGGAAGAACTGGAGTCGAATATCTACCATGTGTAGATAAAATGTATTTAAGTCTTATTTACAAGTTCCTGTTCGAGTATAAGAATTATGAAAGCTAAATATTATCAAAATATTGTATGTACAGGTAAACACAGATGTGTTAAAATTCGAAATGGGTGGGAGCCTAAGAAAAGTGTACGTACCTCATTAAATTAGCTGGTCGTAGTATTTACATTATATAACATACATTCTTAAATTACATCTCAACGACGCTCTGAGGACTGTGCAAGTGCCGTTCCGAACCTATCTAATTCATACTGAAGCAACTACCTATGAGGGTGACAAGTGCCGTTCCGAACCTATCCAATTCATATTGAAGCAACTACCTACGAGGGTGACAAGTGCCGTTCCGAACCTATCCAATTCATATTGAAGCAACTACTTACGAGGGTGACATTAAAGACTTTAAGGTGAGTTATAACAGTTGTAACTGGGCCCTCGGTGCGTTTATAAAGGCTTTATTTGAATTCAAATACTTGACAAAATACATATTGAAGTTAAGGTTAAGTTCAAAACTTAGTTAAGGTTAAGTTCAAAACATCACACCTAAAGTACATACGCACATTAACCCAAGTAGAAAATAAAACAAGACATGCGTGGTTAAAGTAGAGGATGAGAGAAAGTTGAAAGTAGAAGAAAAATAGAGCATCAATCAGAAAGAAGTAGTAAAGCTGACATCAGCTCGGGTACCCTCAGAGTCGCCACACCTGTACTCACAAGAAGTCTGAGAGTATTTGAGAGCTTCTTACAAAAAACAATTACTTTAAGTGCCTCATTCTGTGAACTTAAATTTACAATGAAAATTTCAGTTAACCAACCAACCAACCAAACCACATAAAAAA
>JAGDQP010017792.1:5354-18826 GCA_022664845.1 Lepisma saccharinum | reverse complement strand
AGAGAGAGAGAGAGAGAGAGAGAGAGAGAGAGAGAGAGAGAGAGAGCTAGTATGTTCCTCATTCGCTAACAACAGATTCTTGCAATTTGTTGACAGAGAATATGGTGCTGATAAACAATATGAGCAAATAGTATTATATAGTAAGGGTGTCATATAATTCTGAAATCATAGGACTTATGCAGAACTTCGTTTATTCGTTCGCTGCGTAAACTATGGCGCTGAAATAAAGAGTACATGCTAGTTATTTTGTCTGTGGCAGCGTCGTCGAACGGCTCCAGCCAGACCGTTTACCAATAACACTCACCTAGGCCACGTAATCGAGCGTCGAAAACTGTTACGGACAAGGAAACAAGTAGGATTGTGAAACTTGTTGCATGGCAGCCCCAAAAAGTCGCTTCAATACACATTTGAAGAAATTGGCACTGCCACGAGCAGCTCGTCTAGTACTTAACCGAAGATGACGCAAATAGTTCAGCGAATGGGCAGGTGAACAACGCGAGTTTCAGCCTAAGTTTCAATAGTAAATTCTTTTAAGACATAAAGCATATTTTTATATTTCTGATGAAGTCAACTAATAAACCACTCCATATTAGTCCCGACAAATTCTTAATGGTTGGATTCTGCCACAGAGCATGAAACCGCCCGCATCAGTGTGACGTGGAAAGTTAGAATTGTTAGCATCCTCCTCTTTGATGAGACAGTACCAGGTGGAATATTAGCTGTCGTTGTTGCACAAACAGGCATTTCCGAGTCTGCTGAGCACGGTGAAAATCCGAGTGGTTTGAACAGGATAGCGCTCATGCGCATTCTGCCTGTAATACGGCGTTACTTTGATTAGCCATTTCCCACACAAAGTGAACTGGACGGCCGAGGACCCATAAATGGGGCTGCCATTGACCCATCGCATTCCATCATTATAGTGGTTTCAGTCCTTAGAAATGCCGAAAAAAGTGTGCCCTACATAGAATTACATATAAATGATTCTTATTAAACAATGAAGAAAATACTACAATATATATATATTACCTCTGGTAGTTGTTCTAAATCTCCTTCTTCTATATTTGATGTTACGTTATTATACATATCCCACAACCAATTAGCGGAAAACTTCATTGCCAAGCAGGCAGCGATATTTGGAAGCAGTTTGTATTGCTGAGTTTGGTAATCAAGGATTTGTGGCTCAGGTTCGCTATAAGAAAGAAAGACAAGGTTTCAAATACAATAGTAACGATTAAGGAGGTATCGAGTTAAAATCCCGCCTGGAGCAGGGTTATTTGTGATTTTTTAAGACACCCGTAAAATCGAGATGTGCTGAAGTCAGCAGTTACTAAAATGGTCCACACAAAATAAAATGTACAACAGTATTTTTTTTTTATATTTAAAAAAAAAAATAATACTAACGACAAGAACATATCTTCCTGATTACCTTAGAAAGGTCATTCAAAAACTGACAACAGCGACTTAAGTGTTACTGACAGGGCAGATACTGTTGATTAAGCCTTAAGCCATCGTGTTTTAACTTGTTGACATATTTGATAAATACTAAGAATGGTTTACGTCAAAGTGTTTACTACCACGGGAACGTAACAAGAATTAACAGGCATATCGATACAATTCGGGGGTATGAAAAGCTGCATTAGTTTTAGCGGAAAGAGCGATAATCCAATAGTTAAGGTTTCGGTTGCTCCAATGAACAACTTAATCATAGACCATTTTTTTTCCGCTGAAAACATACACAGCCATCGTTTTACGTAGACAGAACGATTAATTTGTGTCCCGCCCATATAAGACCAGAATATTAAATCTGTAAAAAAATGATGTGAAGAAGAATTAGTCATAGTCTTACCTTATGTTGCAAGCGGATTTAGGGTTCAGGGCACCTTGGGCCTGGCGTCCCCCATTATAAATTTTGGTGCCCCATTATATAATTATCTCATAATAATATATAACATATTTCTATGTAACCCCCCAAAAATGAAATCACGAGCTCACATTCCATTACTACTATGAACTCCAGCGTTCTGAGCACGAAGTATCAGGTACCACTGTTACCTTGATTATCACCCCAACCAATGTTAATATCTCATAATGCCAGGCAGTAATTGGTAATAATTGCGCCCCCAAACTTTGGCACCCAGAGGCCCGGGTTCATTTATAAATCCATGCCTAGTTACAAGTATTCTTGTAGTGTGCAATAGATACAATTTGTCTTTCTCTTGTGATCTCAATCAGTATTTATTATTATTATTATTTAATATTAAGCAATTTCTTTTTATGTGGAGCGATCGAAGTTTGCAACTCTGCACGATACGCTCTGGTTAGGCGCAGCAAACCTAGCGTCGGCTCGTGGCAAGATGGTAAATAAGGAGGTGATTACGCGTGAAAGACAGTGGTATGGGGACGAAAGTGTGACGTAGACGCAGTCCCCCGCGAACAGCATCTTATCGTCTGCTGTTGTTCCCTCCATTGTATCAATGGAGTTACTTCGTTCCTTTGTTTATTCTTTCGTGGTATTTGGGAGATTTTGTTCAAGATGAATGATAGTTGTTGTTTGCAGCAACAATTATTTTAAAACAAGAAAATTTACAGGGAAAGAAACCATTTATTTTTGATTTCCTTAAGCTAAACGTCTTCTTGCGTTGTATGAGGATCGTTGCAAAATCAAAAGACGTTGCACTATTCTTAGCAGACGCTGCTCTGGCGTTCCATTCTGTTTTCCTCTTGTGAAAATGATAGAGCGACTACAATAAACGACCTAACGTATAACACTTAAAAAAAAAAAATACGCGTGTTAACATTGTACCCTCTTGCTGAACCTGGATCTCCTAGTTCCCGGCTAGGCATGCTACCATTACACCACCACGGCACGGCCAATCCTCTGTGCATACGGAATGTTCCTCTCGCCTAGACACTCTCCAACTCCTCATTGTTGGTTACGAGGCCCAAGCACCCCATTCATGCGGAGATTTTTAGTTGAGTAATCTTTTTCTGCTATCATGCAGTACGAAAGAATAGATGTTATTACCTTATTCAGTGTCTCCAGGTGTACAGAAACTTCACAAACGAGAGAAAAAAAAAAAAAAAGTGTTACTGCTGCAGTGTGTGCTTTCACGACATAATTCTCCGATTAACACCATTTTCGCACGGATCAATACGGTTACATAGAGGAGGAACAATTGGAGGTACGTAATATATTACAAAAGTATAAATTAGCATTGATATCTGTCATCAAATGAGTTGCGAAGGACAGCCATCGCCTAGAACTAGGAGTTGTATTTCATTTTAAAATATCTTTTCAGGTACATATCTTGGTGTAAAATTACTTACTATGGAGCAATTAAATATACGTACACTATGTAGATAGCGCAAGAACCGATCACGAGTAAGCGTTTGTTACCTTATTTTTTTTTTTAAAGGGCAATGCTACGAGTCGCACTAACAGGGGTTATAACTAAGGATTTCTAGCAAGGAATCGCATTGATCTTGCATGTCTTTTATGTGAGAAATATTTAAAATTAATGAGCCGAGCAATTAACATGTGATGTATGTTGTACAAGGGCACTTCCCAATTAAATTTATCTTAGAGAGCATCTCGTAAAATACACTCCTCAACAAAAGGTACTCTTATTTTATATCCTCAAAGCAAGAGATTTATGAATTTACTTGTACCAGTGAAGTGTTTTAACTGTTGAAAGAAAGGAGATGGGAAAACTATGGAAAGATAATTGAGAGCCGGTATAGGATACCGCTACCTAAGTTCCCCCAGCATACTCCCAGTTGTGTGCAGTTCAACAAAAACTCATTTGTTTCCTGAAATGAGATGAGAAGGTCGGCGTAACTTAACAAAAAAATGTCGAAGTAACTAGCTTTTATGTACTAAGTGTTTTTCTTTTTCAATAAACACGGTACAAAACAGGGGTAAAAGTAAGTGAATTGTCATAATCTAAGACGCAAGGTAGTACCAAACGTAAAAGAACGCCAAAAATACTACCAAGTGATTTTCTATGGTAAAGAATGGAGACGTTACAAAGGTAAATGCAAAACAATCTGAAAAATAGATAAACACTGCTAACGTACTCCTAAACAAAAAAACAAGAACCTCCTCAAAAAAATTTGTACAATTTTTCACCAAATGCATAACGGTTCACCACTGAAAGACAATTAATAATTGAAATTTTATTGAAAGAAACTTTGAAAGAAGTTGCCATAGTTTGTATGACGGAACACTGGTGTTGTGAAAACAATCTAGGGACTATAAATTTACCCAATTTCAAATTAGCGAGTAGTTCCTGTCGGAAAAACAAAACAAGGGGAGGTTCATGCATCTTTGTAAAATAAATGTTTAAAAGTTAAAAAAATGCACTAAATTTAAAAATCTAAATGATGAAAAAAACTTTGGATGTTGTATTCTGGAACTCCCGGTGGAAAAAAAATAAATAATAATAATAAGCTGTCTATATAGAATATCTGATAGTGTACTTAAAATTTTTGTGAGTAACCTGGATGTAATACTACCACATTACAATAGTACGAAATACAGTCCATTAGTATTAGGAGACCTAAATATTAATTTTCTAAATGATGTTGATGTGAAGATAAGGAGTTTATTTGATAGGTATGGTTTAAAACACTTAATAGATACACCTAAAAGAGTAACTCTAACTAGTAAATCAGTAGCACTGGTTCCGGAAATAGATGATAAACGTTTCCCTTGTGTTGCCCTTATAAAATATAGTGACAAATAAAGTAATATTAAATAATATTTTGTGCAATGAACTAAATGATTTTAAGTATACTTTATATATTTCATTTGTTTGTCACCTAAAAACATTTTCTGTTTTTAGGAAGTTGTTATTTCTGTGGCCAGTGTATTTTTATAAACGAAAGGCCTTGATATCAAAAATAAGGTGAAAAACAAGTGAGTACGTGATTAAAGCAACAAACTATAACGATGCCATAAGCATAAACTGGTTGATACTCCAGTATAAATATGCTTTCAATGGTTAAAATAGGCCTTTTGGTGCACTGTCTTAACATGATTATTTGCAAGTCATTCACGTTAAAATACTTAGCAACTAAGTGCTTTGGTTGGAAAGTGAATCATCTTTTTTAAGTTATTACTTAACCTTTACTATGGCTACCTACTAGTAAATTTTTAACTTTTGTTTAGGCATATTTGCCACAGCTCTTTTAAGTAAATTTAGGTAATCTTTGCTTATCACTCATGTTTAATCATACTATTTTATATATCACGTAAGACTTGACAGGTTTTCTTCGTCAAGGGTAGATTGGTCTCCTAGCGAAGATAATAGCTATTTAGCAATTGTCGTAAATATACGGTGTCTGTATTTTATATCTTAATGTAACTGTAATTTGACAGGCGGAGTAAAGTGTCAATAGATATAAAATATCCGCAAAACTAAAATGTCTTGCTTTTCATTCTTTAAAAACTCACTATACTACCACCGTCGTATAATAGTTAATAATTGTGCTTACAAATTAAAAAAACTACCATTAAGTGCTTATTTGTCTGTTTTAACTACTGCTAACCTAGCATTAATATTTTATAAATTTTAATATATAAATTACCCCTAAATTCATCTTCAGAACGACGTACTCTGTAAGTCAAAAGTATAAGAAAGATAATGTTAAATCTTTCGAAACTGGGGGAGTATTTAGTAGTCTAAACATCAATTATTTTAATTATTTACTTAGTCATGAGACATGGGAAGATATAATTTCATTGAATAATTTTAAATTCATTGAATATAATTTTATTTTCATTGAATATAATAAATTCATAAAAAAATACCTATTATTTTGACATAGCTTTTCCTAAAAAGAAAAAAAATATATAGTAGAAGGGAAGATGGGTTACTCCGGAAGTAATAAAAGCAAGTGTATGTAATATAAATCTCTATAAACTTAGTAAGGTTTTCCAAACACCATGTGCAAAGGCATTTTATAAACAGAAAAAAAAAAACCTAATGAAGACGACAAAAAGGAACTATTGTGAACGTAAACTTGAGTATGCATCGAACATAACTAAAACTATGTCGCATATTGTAAATGAAGAGCTGAACAAAAACATAGAAGTCCTCGGTAGATACTATAATATATAAGGGTAACACTGTAGAGAATCCTCGAGAAAAATCAGAAATATTCAATAAATATTTTATAAATATTGTAACAAAACTTACTGATGTTCAAAATATGAAGAAGTGTCAACAAAATGGTCGGAAGGTTGTCAATGTAACAAATTTTACACAAAATACGAAGACATGTCAAAGAACAATTTTTTTACAACCAGGATCAGAAGAAGAAATATCAGAAGTAATAAAATCTATAAAAAACAAAAGTACTGCTGGAGTGGATGAAATCTCAGACAATTTGTTAAAAAGATGCTTTAATCAAGTAACGAAACCACTTTAACATTTAGCTAATATGTCACTTACAACTGGAGAGTACCCGGGTCAGTTAAAGATTGCGAAAGTCAAGCCCTTGTTCAAAAAAGGTGAAAAACAAAATATAAACAACTACAGACCAACAACTTACCTTTTACCTGTTGTTGGGAAAGTTTTAGAAAAAGTTATGTATAATAATCGATTTTTTATTAAAAGAAAATGTTATAACAGCAAAAGAACATGTTTTTCTTAAGGGTCGTTCTACGGAAAGCGGTAATTAATTTCATTGAAAAAGTAAGAAATCTTGTAGACAAGAAAGAGGTATAGGAATATTTCTTGACCTGTCAAAAGTTTCTGATGTAGTGAACCATAATTTGCTTTTAAAAAAATTATAAAACTGTGAAATACGTAGTAAAGCGAGGGATTGGTTTGAATCGTATTTAAGCAATCGAATGCAAGTTGTAGAAATAACTCATACGAATGAAAATACAATAGAAAGCCATCAGACGAACTATGTGTAAAGAACGGAGTTCTAGGCCCACTGCTTTTCCTTATATATATTAATGACTTTGAAAAAATCAATCTTTGGCCGATGTAACCTTATTCGCTGATGATACCAGTCTTTTAGTGAGTGGGGAAAATGCAGAACAACTTGAACAGAATACCAGAAAAGCACTTACTGAAGCATCCTTTTGGATGAAGAACGATAATTTGATTATTAATGCCGGAAAAACGTTTGCTATCAATTTTCAAACAAATTCAGTAAATTTAGGGTGTCTGCTAATTTTGTGACTTGAAATTCCCTGGGTTTTCCATGATAATTTTTTCCAAATTCCCTGAGTTTTTAGTATAGTGGAACATGTAAATAATACAGAATGATTTTTTTTTAAAACCCACGACCACCCATGCATCTTGCACATAATTGGTATTTCACAAGTATAAAAAAGATAATTTATTTAAAACAGTACATAGTCATGATACGAGAAATAAGAATGATTTGCATTTGTACAATCGTAGGTCAGTTATGTATCACAAAAGTATAACCTATGGTGGTGTTAAGTTATACAATATATTACCTGTTGATATAAAATATGAAGAAAGTATGAAAAAGTATAAAACAAAACTAAAATCATTTATATTAGATCATTCTTTTTATACAGTTGAGGAGTATATAAATCAAATGTTAATGTAAATTTGTTTGTACATATGACGCATGTATACTTATCGAGGGTACACCTCAGATATGCAAATTTTTACAAAAGAAATAAACTCTCTCTCTCTTTCTTTATATTTTTGCGCAGAAGTTGTGCTGGTAATATTCATGTACGTAACGCTTTTACCAGTAAAGCACTCATGCATATATAGTACAAAGAATCTATATACCAATGGGCAAAATGTAATGATTTAATTTCTCATATTTGTATTTTATTTAAGGTCTTTAGCAACTCTGGCTCAGGCCTACTGATATTTGAAATGGAATTCTCTGGTCAACTACTGGTACTATCATATTACAACTTCTGGTTTACATTATATAGTAACTACATAAACAATTTAATTGAATCGGTGCAATTTTCAACTCTGCAGTCCTTATTCAGCAAGGGTAAAAAAGAAAAGATATGATTTGATTAATACAAAGCAGAAAGGCCTTTCAATGATGTAACTTACCTCACAATATTACCTTCCTTTGCTTTAGTGTTTATTTTGTGTGCCCGTCAAAAAACGTGTTTCCTTTTTTAATTTCTAGCCGCTAGGGCACCATTCCAGTGAAAATTAAAAAAAAAAATAAAAAAAATCGCTTGAATACTTAATCTGAATTATTATCCAGAACGAATTAGAAATTTCGATTGACACGTAAATAGTAGATAGAGGAATAATTGTCTACATTAGTTACTACTGTTATATGGCGCTGGATGTACTTCAAACGTTGTTGCTTACCTTAATTCGAATGAAGTGTCAAATCAAGTGGTGATGTGAGATGGACACGTATATGCATTTGTACATTGTCTCCTTGCACTCACGTCACCTCTTGATTATACATCACGTGTTGCAGTCTAGGCATTTGAAATTACGAATGAAAATTGAAACATACGCAACGCCGTTTAACAAGAGTAGTTAAAATGGAAAATTACAATCTCAACTTACCTAAAGTAAGGAATCTGGAGAAAATATCTTTTGTGCAGATAGTACGAAAGTTCTTAATCAAAGACTGGGGCCAACAATTGAACAGTGATTTTGATACAGAAAGCCAAAATAAGTAAAATACTGAAAAGCTGAGAATGGAAGAAGAAAACTGCGCTATAGGGAGTTACATGCAGTTACGGCCGGGTTCATAGTTGGCGGAAAGGATCGAGATATACATCTACTCCTATCTTTTTCTAACTGTAGCAGATGAGTCAAAGTTCCGAATTTTCAGAAAAAGTTTCGTTATAATGTGCAGCCGTTATATGAAGTGTGTTCAGGTATGGAGAAGTGAGGAAGATTAACCTTCGAACATCCCGTCTCTTACAAGACGTACTCCTTCCGACATTTGTATATCTTCCAACCTCATTTACCTCCTACTCTGTAACGTTCCGCCTTCTACGTTGGATAAACACAAACACCTTCAACAATCCACATCAGCAACCATCTCTACTCCTCGAAATCACGACAGAGAACAAAAATACGATAGGTTCCTAAGCGTGGTCTATTGTACTTGTCAGGTTTGGGAGGAGGGAGCGAAATGAGTCCAGTTCTGGCGAGATTCGGAGGTCTGTGGTAGACTATTTTAAGGTATGACGGGAAAACTTCTTCAGTTCCAGGTGACACAGTGAGTCTGCGCCAGTTTGAGGACCTTTTGGAGGGCCTGAAGGCTGGGGTGGTACTGAATAAGAAGTTTGGGAGTAGAGGGAGCTTCGCGGGAAGGTCGGTTGAGTTAGGGTGATTTCTGGCACGGTCCAATTGTTTACGGATGAAATAATTTTTAAATAGGTCGTCAGAGGAGCAAATGTGGGTGCCCCGGACAGTAAGACCGTAAGAGAGAGAGCGTTTGGTATGGTATGTATTGAATACTGTTGGTAGGTTTCAATGTTGACGCCTGTCTCAAGTACTTGGATCAGAGAAGAAGTGGTTGATATAAGAAGGGAGAGCCTAGACGAATGTTTGGAGACGATGGTCAAGGAAACGGAGATTCTTTCAGTGGGAGAGCCAATACTGGAAACAATGGGTCTACCGTGATTACCAGGTTTATGGTTTTTGGGACGTAGGTAAAATTGAAGTTTTGGGATTATTAGGAAAAGGGTGTAGGGACAGTGGAACGCGACAGCCCCTCATGGGGTCCATGCGCTTGGAGGTAGGTGCGGATCTTATTGAGAAAGGACTGGGTGGGATCTTTTCCGAGGGATCGGTAGTCCGGAGACGCTTGGACAATGGACGCTTGTAGCATCGGAATGTTGTTTGAGAGCTTCGGATCGGTAGTCCGAAGTTCATTACTATTATGATGTATCCTTTGTCAGCCGGTCGGATCAGAATGGATACTAGAGATTGCTCTTCGTTCTGCGGTGGTGAGGTTATGATGTGATTGGAACATGTAAGTGAAGTTAGAGTTAGTAATCTGTTTGAAAGTTATGTACAGTTCAAAAGAATGGTTTGAAGAGACAGGGGAGGTTCTTTACTGGTGGGCGGAAGGAATTTGTGAAGGCTGGGATGTGTTTCGGTGGCCGAGATGCTGACCTTAGAGGTGTCAGGATGACTGGACCAGTGGTAGTGCCACCTGGGGTTACGGGCAAAGATAAAGAAATGAATGAGTAGGTTGGCTTGTTCAATATGACGGAAAGAAGAAAAGGAAAACCGGGTGAGGCAAGGTAACAGAGGAACCTTGAAAGAAAGCAAATAAACAAAATCGAGAAGGTTCAGATAAGTCATTAGATCTCAAGTTGAGCTAGAGATGGGAAGCATCAGTCAGGATTTTGCGTGTTAGAAATGGGGTGATGTGGTTAAAAAAAAAAAAAAAAAAAAAAAAAAAAAAAAAACTACCAGATTGAAGTTCTATGGCTTCGTGTAAGTGTAACGAGTGTGTTAGGGTGGTCAGATTAACAGTGGTATATCTGCAGAAGAAAAAAAGCTTGTGCCGAACGGATGGAGGGAAACCGGAGAAGTGAATTTTGGAGGTTAGCTTTAGGTGTAAATCATAGGTGAAGGAAGGACTGATACCTATATATATATGTTACTCATACAAAGCTACAAGCGTCCATTGATGTACATACTATTTTGAGTGTCCCATTCCCAAGCACTCCAACTGTCGGTGTTGCCAACTCATTTTAAACTTCAATATCTCAGATGGTTTTCAGACAGTTGCCCATATAGCCACATCAAAGTTCGCATGAGCATTATCCGACACCAAGAGGGGGGGGGGACACACTGTGCAAGTACTCTACCTTAAATGGTCCAGGTTGTTAGTGTTGCCAACGTATTATAGTACTTAATGAATACATTTGAACTCGCACCAAATGACGGGTATATCAGATAGTGTCTGATATGCTTCAGGGAAAAATGTAGCCGTTCCAAAAATTGGGGTTTGTCTGTGTTCTATGTTGGTGAAATAAAAAATACCAGTTGCAAACTGAAACAAGATAGGCACAATGTTGGCACAGTGTATTGTGAAATGGAATGTTGTTACCAGATACTAAAACAAAAGAACTTGGTAGAACAACTATATGTATGGTTATATTTGGGGAGTCACGGATTAAAATGTTTATCAAAATGTGAAATAGTCACCAAATTTTAGGTTATTATGCTCCAAATAACACAGTTTGTAGAGTTAACCTGACCAGTTGCTAATGCAAGGATCAGTATGTCGGAATGACGAAGTGGAACTTTAACACCAGGGTCATGGTGTATATAAGAGATGCTAAAAATAATGAATTTCCCACATGTGGCCTCTTATAACACCTGAAAACTACAACACATGAGATAGCCGATGACCAGATGTATAAAACAGATTTCCATACATAGCGAATGATGATTATTTTATTTTTTTTAACAAAAAACAACCAGTACTAAAATTTAGATCAATTCTTGTTAAATAAATCGTGGTTTAACATAATAAATAAAATGCAATGCAACAACACATCTTTAAATAATTTATTTCTTTATTTTATTTCAACATCACTTTCTTCTAACCAAATTTTACATTTTAATAAACAATTAAATACATAACTCCCCAAATATAACCACACACACAGTTGTTCTACCAAATCCTTTAGATTTAATATCCGGTAACAACATTCCATTTCGCAATACACCATGGGATGACCTAGGCATAGGTAAAATCGGTTTATATAAAAACCGAGACTCCAAAACCGATAATTCTGTTTTTCTGTTCAAACACCGGTTTTCGTTTTTTTCTCCAAACACCTGTTTTCGTTTTTCTTTAAATATCGGTTTCCAATTTTTAGTCAAAACTCAATTTCCGCTTTTTTTTGTCCAAAACTCTGTTTTAGGATGTTCTTTCTTCTTCTTGTCCCTCTTGGCCCACCTCCCATGGCCAAGTTTGGTGCTGTTTTTCGGGTCGATACAGATGTATGGAGGTTCAAGTCCTGCTATTGGTCATACTAAGTGAGGTATTACGAGGCTCACAAATACAGTGATTCCACAACACGCCTCTAATGTGGGGTGTCACCTCTCGAAATTCACGAGCATATATCCCAATTTTTTTCATTTAAAAAACAATGAAAACTCTACTCACCCCATTTAGGCTTTACAGCCTCCCAACTGAATTCCGGCGAGTTTCCTGCCAAAACTGACCCGAGAGCCCATTTTGTACTTACTTGTTTAGGTTCCTTGATAACAAAGCTATAGCGAAAAGGAACCTTCTATTTCCGCTTATGGTGTCTGTCCGTGCATAGAAATTAAATCTCAGGAACTACAAGGGGTAGAATTGTGCATTAGGTGTCGTTGAAAAGGTCTTGACTAAAATAACTGAGTCCCTGGAATCGTCCTGATTTGTACAGTGGTTCAGTATTGCCAGCCCATTTTCTAAAAAAAATCAAACATTCAAATTGCTTCCATTTAGTTAGACCTAGCTGCGACAAACTTGACATACACATTATTCGACTGAATGCAAAAATACAGTGGGCGTACGTTGCCAAGCAATCCACTTAGAAGTGTTGCCAGACTATTTTCTATAAAATTATCTTCTATTCAAGTAGCTTCCATATTATTCTTCTTTAGGGACTTCAATGACCGGCTGGTATTAAATTTGGGTTTGACTTCATTTGTTAGTTTACCTTCGATCTTACCTTCCAGGTTTCTTGCGAAATTGAAGAAGTTCTTCAATCACTTCATGTTCTTTGAGTTCACTTGACACATTGTAAATAATCATTTCTGGAAGTTTATTCTTTTGGCTATCGCAATTGAATTTTCTTTCACTGCTGGTTTAGATATTTCACCTCATCTTTGGTTGCAAGCTGGACAATTAATGCCGTCTTTGCTTGGTTCATCAACATGAACGGCAGTTCTGCGTTAGCACTGCCAGAAGAATGGTATACGGGAACAAGAGTTTATGTCGAAATCGGCGATTTCGGGGACCCCTGAAATCTGCGTATTTTAGGCTCACTGATTCATTCACTCACTGACTCAGCGAAGCAAGGATATATCATACACGTACAAAAAAGTTGTGAAATCCGAGCAAAAACACCAGAAGTGCAAAAAATTCAGCCAAGTTCGTCAGGCCTAAAAAGTGGTGAAATGGAGGATGGATAAGCCATGTTTTCTGGCGGCAGCATAAGAGGAACACTGGAAGTGGGCGCGAGATTCGAACCTTAGGGTTAATGGTAGTGGGTATTAGGGCCGCCACCAGCATTATGGTTTGAGGATCATTAACCTTGCCACCTCGCGCAAACTTTCAGTGTTCCTCTTACATGCTGTCGCCAAGGAACATGGCTCATCCATCCTCTATTTCACCACTGTTTAGGTCTGACGAACTTGGCTCAACTTTTTGTACTTCTCGTGCTTTTGCTCGGATTTCGAAGTTTATCCTATCTTCCTGTTTATTGCTTTAGTGACTTCCATGCGTAAGTCAAGTTTTTTTTT
>JAGDQP010017791.1:16361-37813 GCA_022664845.1 Lepisma saccharinum | reverse complement strand
ATTGGTTTGTTTATGTCTCACAATAAAATATCAGTGACCAAGTCTCCCGTATTATTGCCAATTGGTACGTTAGTGTGTCTTGAGAAAACACTATAAAGGATAGTGTGCCGCGCACAGAAAAAGGTTGAGAACATCTTCTGTACAAAGTAACTTCTATGTCGATCTGTATAAATTATTTGCGCATATGGGATCAAACGATATTGTCAAGAGCGAAAATCCGATCGAGGCAAACGTTTTCCAAAGTATGCAATCTTAAATCCAATATAATCCAACTACAAATACTGACTTGGTATTGCCAGTGTAAAGTTGGCCCAACGCTTATTGGTTGCTGTGCACACATTGCGTTAGAAATATGGTACTTAGAGATACCACGGTTAGAAATATGGTACTTAGAGACGCCATGGTAAGAAATATGGTACTTAGAGATACCATTGTTAGAAATATGGTACTTATAGATACCATGGTGAGAAATATGGCATCAGTAGGAATCAATTACGGCAATTCTATACTGGATGTAGTCTCTACAAGAGATTAGAGTGATAATAATGAAGAAGAAAAGATGTTTCTCACGTGAAACAGGATAACAAATTATTATTATTTTAATAGTTGATCGTATAGTTAACGATCTAATTCATGCTGATCGTTCAGGATCATGGATAATTCAACTCCATGCCCTTTCCCATATTTCATGCTTGTTTAACTATATTTGCTCTTCGAGCAATTAATATTACAAATTGATCTTCAAAATGCGATTTAATTTGGAGAAAGTAAACTTTGAAGTTAATGTGTAAATACTATATTATGAGGCGCAGTAACAAATCTGGTCTGGTCTTGGGTAACAATGAAATATGAATGCCTAAGACTCTAATAGTTGTATTAAGATGGAATAAAAACGTTTTGTTTCGGGTTTCAAGGGTAAAACAAAAAAAAGCAACAGGATAACGACAAATATACCATGACACACTTACTTCGCGCCGTCTTCGAAAGTAAATACTTCTGGCTGCATTTTCATTTTGTTTAAAAAAATCTACACCTATTAGCAAATAAAAACCTCGGCAACTGAACTGAGAAGAGCGTAATATATGGTTCGTTGAAGCCTAAAATTCCCACTGATTAAAAGGTTCTTGTTTAAGATCTAATTTCTCACGATTCTTGAGTTAAAATATAAGAACATGAACCATATATAGGGAATCTTGACTGATTTTACTAAGTACAAAATTACTTTATTAATGTATGATGCGTATGAAAAACAGTACATACATATGGTCTACATTCTGCACTAGAATTTAACTAATCAGACAGATTTCTAAAATTGAACGGAATAATTACAATAAATTATATTAGCCTACATAGTGAAGTATATTACCTACATTTTTATTCAGTAATGATTATTACAAGCATGTGTAAGAAATAATAATAAATAATTAATGTATTGATTTATGTTATATGAAATTCTACGTTAACATATTCATGTATTTGTTTCAGTCAAATGGTGAGAGAGAAATAAGACGAAATGAAATAGAATCAGGTCATCTGTAGATCAAATTCTTCTGGTGCCCCAAAGGCTCCGAAATTTTCATATTTTCGCGTTTTTCAGATTTAGTGTACTGAAAGATACATCACGATTTCTTGATTCCAGTTTAATATATACCGGTACTTTTTCTTTCATTTAATACTTTGAATACGTTTGCGATAGTTTCCCTAGTTAGTTTCTGATGAAGACATATGCGTAATATGGTTTTATTCACATCAATTTTGTTTTGATTGTATTTAATTTTGAATTTTATTTGTGTAACCAATATCCAGTACATTATTTACTTTATGAACATTTATTTCTGAAAACTAGTTATAACTTCATATGTTAATGTGTTTTCCTCTATATTTTAAGGTTCGTTGTGCTAAGGAATGGCATCTAGAAAGAATCAACTGTTGACTAGAGCAGAAATATCATATCTTGAGTTCGGCATTCCTAAAGAACTCAATGAATAAGTGCTTCCTACTGAAGGAGATGTGACGAAATTATATCTTCATACCCACCTTCAAAAGCAAAATGAAAAAAACTCAGGAACCTCATGTTTCAGAAAATAGCGATACTGTTTGTCAGAAAGTGGTAGGATTATGGATCAAAGCATCATTTCCATCAGTGTTACATCAGCAAGTTGTTTCAAAAGTGAAAAATCTCCATCAACACTATAGAAATCTCTTAAAGCCCTCTAAGCGTAGACAAAATGAAGAATACTACAAGAAAAAAAATGCATTGTATTACTCACATGCTAACTCAACATTATTTGATATATCGTGTTGCCAGTGTAAAGACTTTTCAACCTGTGTTTGTTCTAGAGAGAAGAAACTACTTACCGAAGGAAGAAAGTCTCTTTTTGATCAAAGGACAACGAGAAAAATGTTGATTGGAAAAACTGATTTTAAAAAAATTCAAAGAATTGAAGAAGAAACAAGCCAGAAAAGCTAGGGAAGAAGCAAGACTTCAGAAACATTGAGGTGTTTATTGTAACAGAATCGCGGCTTGATGAATTAACAAACACAAACCTAATTCAAATACGTGGGTTCTCCGTTGTTGTCAACATAGAGGACCTAGAGCTGGTGGAATTACATTATACTATCTAGAGAACGTGGACCAGAAAGTTATAACTCTGGTCTAGCAAGGAAGGGTCACAGTTCTCAAACACACAAATCCTATTCACATTTAATACATCGCAAGCAAAATAATGAGATATTTAGATTACCAAAATTTAAGGTGCCATGGTCAAGGAGGAGGGGAGCTAGGGGCTCCGGAACTTCGAATGTCACAAAAATGTATATAAAGGCAGTAGTGAGGTTTTAATGGAATATCTTGAAAACGGGAAAAGTAATCAAAATAAAACTTGCTCAACATGTAACTGACCACACGTAGTAACCAAAACCATAAGCAGTGTTGCCATCTAGGAAGCAGTGTTGCCAAGGCAGAACGAAGTTACAATTTTTAATTAGCATTATATACCAATTCATGCACAGTGGAGAAGTACTGGCACTAGAAAAGAAAATAGTACAAGTTGGTTGCACAGTGTTGCAAACTATGGAAGATATATCACACCAACACGAAGATTGCAACACTATGGTACAAGCGTTCACAATGTTCTTTTGTTTGTTACTAGCGCCTTTTAAATATATCTTACTTGACACGTGGTTCCATTCAGTGGTGACAATGCTCTCACCATTCGCCAACTCTCGGTAGTATACGTGCTGATTGGCGTTTTTACTGTTATTCCAGATACCAGCATATTGACCTGTGTCTCCACATATATTTTCTAACCGAACAACTTTCAGCTCACATATCTTCCATAGTTTGCAACACTGTGCAAACAACTTGTACTATTTTATTTTCTAGTGCCAATAGTTTTCCACTGTGCATGAATTGGTATATAATGCTATTTAAAAAAAATGAAACTTTGTTTTGTGTTGGCAACACTGCTTCCTAGATGGCAACACTGCTTCCTAGATGGCAACAATGCTTCCTAAATGGCAACAATGCTTATGGTTTTGTTACTACTTGTGGTCAGTTATATGTTGTGCAAGTTCTATTTTGATTACTTTCCTCTTTTTGGAGATATTCCATTAAAACCTCACTACTGCCTTTATATATATTTATACATTTTATGACATTCGACCCTAGCTACTGTCCCCCTGGACCATGACACCTTAAATTTTGGTAATCTACATATCTCGTTATTTTGCTTGCGATGTATTAGGTGTGAATAGGATTTGTGTGTTTGAGAAACGTGACGCTTCCTTGTAAGGATTAAGCAACATAGGAAATAATTCATCGTACCAATTATTCATTTAAAAAGAACTTATATATTCATCATGACTAACTCACTAATGCGGGAAAGTTTTCATTCTGAAAAGATTCCGACAACAGGACTTCAAAATTGCCCTGCAATATCATTATAATTTTCTACGTCTATATCTAAGAATCAATATTTTAAAAAATATTGCCATCAAGATTTGTAACCATTTAGTTATAAAAACCACTACCAAATATGATTAATATAAAAATAGTGAGATAACATGAACTTGTATAATTAGTATCGAATGATCCAAATGTTAATTAAATTTCGCAACACAATTTGAAATTTCGAAGCTCTATAAATTTCCAAACCTTTGGACTAATAAAACAATTGGTTTTCGTTGAAGATTGGTTGGAAAACAACAGCCAGTTGAAACCATGAAGACACATACCCATACACTACACAAACACACAATGAACAAAATAATAAAGAACACATGTATATAAGAAACAAAAGGAAGAAATCAGATAAACATTATTTTACAGTAAAAACCGTCACAAGAAACAAAACAATAAGAATATTTTGGAACTTCAGCATTTAACCGGATCATCGAAGATATATTATCCGTACAAGAACAACTATGAGTGTACAATGAAAGAAAATATAAAGTGTTGAAATATTGGTCATTCTCGTCTCTCCGTCTCTGTCGTGCTGGTGTCTCCGTTCAGCATCTCAGATTCCTGATTTTCTTTGGATACCGTATCGAATGGTATTAAGCATTTTCAGAAATGAATTTTACAAAATCGTTATGGTCACTTGTCAGACTCATATCAAATCCTGAGATGTCCTCTCATTAACGAGGTACTTAATATATATCACAACAACACAAAACTTTATATTATTCTGTTTTTGGTATTTATTTAATCTCATTGCCAAATTCTATCGACAATAGTGCAATTTTTATCTATGCGTTAAGACTCTTCTTGATCTTGTTCTGAAATATGACCAAAAATATAACCAAATTTGGAAACATCCTGTTAATATGATAGCGACTCTTAGGGATTCTTTCACTGTCACTGTGTGGGAGTGTTAAGAAAAACATAGAGGGCTTTATCATGTTTTAAATAGAATTTTGCAACGTTTCTACATATACATTTTAACATAAAATTTTAAAGTCGGTAGGTTTTGCAACAATTTCGGGGGAACTCCCCTACATTACAGAGGGTCCAGCATAATCTCTTACTATTAATCTTTTTATCTCATAGGTACTATGTCAGTTATTATTTATCAGCAAGTGAAATACATTTACGGTATTCCTTTTTATAGTAGAACTATGTTATTAACGTCCTGAAGGAGCTGGAAAGCTTCTAAGAGCTGGACCTACAGGTTTTGGCAAAGTGTTTTTCGGAGAACTCTGTTTAATAAACACTGCCACAAATTGAATCCGTGCCTACGCTTGAAGATCGCGCCACCCTATCGGTCACGCCAAGGTCAGCTGGCTGCTTTAATGTTGTATTTCAGCTTCTGTCGTGTGTTCGGTTACAAAGGAAATTACTAGGCGTCGCTCGAACTTATGTTTGTTATGTCTATTACTGATACGAAACCTTAAATGAGTCTAAAAACTCATTTACATATTAAATGAACTTATTAGAAAGATAGAAGATAATATAAAACAATACTATGTAAATAGTAGTTCCCCTTTGGTAACTGTTTCCTCGAATGGACATGCTGTTGCCATGCCAACGAATCGTACACAAAGCGATTGCATATACTCACAACTACGGAAGTTAGATGACTGGATGGTATACTGGAATGAAGAAATTTAATTATTTGGACTTAAAAACAATATCAATAGCTCATTTGCATAATGCATAGTCAAAGTTTATATCTGGATATTAGGTAAATTATTATTATATATTGTTTGCTTGCTGTAAAACTGATCTGCCGCGCGTGGGTATATTATCCAATTTTACTGAAACATAAGCTTGCCAAACACGAAATGACATCAACGACAACTGACTGCATAAACTTGAAATGCTAAGGCTCTTTATTCTTTGATACTCTCATATGCAATATCTTAACGTTTATCGAGTTTACCTTTCCCGTCGCAAAGTGCTTAATTATGAACATAAGTATTCGTGAGCATTCACTAGTAAAAAACCTATACAATCAATATTAAACAAGTTCCATCATGAATTCAAAAGAAGAACTAAAAAAAGTAAGGAAATGTAAAACATTTGTTTTACCTGAACAAGACTAAAATGAATTCTGGTTTGAAATGATGCGAATACTTTCGCTGTCTTAAAAAGTCTCGTTGTGCATCACAATTCTTATCCTAACAATTCCACCTCTCCCTCTTCTGAAAAAGAGAACATCTTATTATACGAAGCACTTCTTTTCCAAACCCAAGTGTAATGTACCGCTGAATCTAATCTCCAACACTTCCAAAACTGATGACCTGCTCTGCCACAATCACAGCAACTTATGTTACCCAAGTTGTATTGTTGACTTCTGCAACCATACTATCCACTTAATGCCTTGAAATATCACTGTGAATACATTATTTCAATAACCCATAATTACACTCAAAACATAAATAACATCAATTTCTAGCTCAAATATTTAAACAAATTAACAAAAGAAACACGAGTGTCATGCATATCATTCAATTGTCAAATTGCAAATAAATCTTTCCACACCACGTTTATCATAATATGTGTCCTCATATGCTCCAATATGAACCAATTACCATAAACATAATCGTTGTTCTTGAGTTCTTAATTCAACGACCTTCGCATGGAAAATACCTTCGAGGTTGCCTATCTCGTTGTGATCTCCTACATACAGGAGCTTTGTACTGCTCTACGCTCTTGGACATCTCCCACCAGTAATTGTCCTTATTGATCTCCTCATTTTCCAGTTTAGGTTTTTGTATTCCCGTTTGATCCTTATGTATCACTCTCAGCTTACCATCTATGGATACCTGCCATAGATTGGACCCAACTCTTTTCACTACTTGAGCTTTTATATATTTCGGCCATTTATTAGGGATATTTCTTACATATATCCATGCTCCATTTGGTAAGTCTCCCCTTCACTCATCCTTATCATTCTTCCACGACTGTTGCTCTTTCCTTCTTACTTGTTTGTACCAACTATTTACACTTGTTCTCGGATCAAAATTGTACACGATTTGTGCAGGAGATCTACCTTGCAATGTTTCGGAACCCGCAAACCGCATATCTCTCTGGATTTCCTTTATTGTTTCCTTCCAATTTATTTGTGATATGAGTTGATTTGTTTTTTCATCATATGCTTCACTTCTCTTACTGCTCTTTCCGCTAAACCATTACCCTGTGGGTGATACGGAGGTGTTCTAACTACTTGTATATTATTTCTTCTACACCAATCTATGAATTCTATGGATGTGAATGGTGGCCCATTGTCTGAAACGATGACATCTGGCAATCCTATGAAATTAAACATATTATTTAATTTGATTATTGTTTCTGATGCCGTAGTACTATGTACTTGTTCAACTTGGAGCCAACGAGAAAAACTGTCTATCATCAACAGAAATTTCTTGCCTGCAAAGTCAAAGAAATCTATATGAATTCGTTTAAAAGGTGTATCTTCTTTACTCCAAGTTTCAAAATATTTGTGCTGTCTTCCTCTCTGATTTTCTGCACAAATTTGGCAATTATTAATTAAAGTATCTATTTCGGCATCCATATTTGGCCACCAATAATACTGCCTTCATGATGCTTTTGATTTAGAAATGCTCATATGTAACTTGTGTACTGCTTCTATGATGTCCTTCCGGAACGCTGGTGGAACAATTAACTGCTGATCCTTAAAGAGACATCCATTATCCATGGTAATCAAAAACCTTTTGGCATAGCATTTTTGGTACTCTCTTGACTGTAATGATTTCGGCAAAGTTTTTGGCCAACCTTCGCATGTCCATTTGTAAATGTTTTGCAACACTGCATCCTGTTTCAGCTCATCTGGTATCGACTTTATTACCATTGATTTAGTGTTTACACCTAACACATACTGTTGCGAGATTAGATCATCCCCAGAACTTTCATCTGTTGGCAACCGAGACAAACAGTCTGCTACAGGTACTTGCTTAGTGTAGATTATTTTATAAGTATAACCCGACAGGAAAAGTGCCCATCTCATTAATCGTGGATGAATTGACTCTGGTATGGCCTTATCTTCACCAAAAATAAGTTTTACTGGCAAAGAGTCTGTTAATACTCTGAATGGTCTCCCATATAGATATCGATGAAATTTTTTTACCCCATAGCCTAACGCTAACGCCTCCTTCTCAAAATGAGAATAATTACGTTCAGCAGAGGATAACGACGCTGTTGCATACCCCACTGTTCTTAATTTACCATTCTCCTGCTTATTACACAACTGAATACCAAGACCATAAGGGCTAGCGTCTGTGATTAAAAATACTTCTTCTTGTGGGTTAAAAATTCGATTGCGTGTACTATTCGTTATTAATTGCTTAGTATTTTCAAACTGTCTTTGATGCTCTTCAGTCCAGTTCCATCGAGTATTTTTTGTAACAGTGTATACAGCATATGAGCATGTGTAGCTAGATGAGGAATATTTTTTTGAAAATAGTTAGTCATACCAAGAAATGCTCTCAGCTGCGATATATTTTCTGGTTTTGGGCACCTTTGAATGGCCTCTTTATGTTTTGCCAACGGAATATATCCTTCTGCCGACAACGAATGACCTAATTACTCCACTTCGCGTGCAAAAAAATGACATTTCGTTTCGTTCACTTTAATATTTAATTGCCTGAATTTATTTAATACCATTCGGGTTTTATTAACACAATCTTGTAAACCATGACCACCTATTATAACATCATCAATATAAGCTTGCACATAATCAAATTCTCTTAATACCGTATCCATGTATTGCTGGAAAATGAAAGGAGAACTTGTGAGCCCGAATGGGAGCCTCTTTACTTTGAATAATCCCCAAGGTGTTGTAATAGTTAATATCTTTTGAGACTCTTCGGCTACTGGTAACTGTTGGTACGCTTGATGAAGGTCTAAAACGACGTACGTATCTGCCCCTTGCATTTTGTGCAAAATGTCATCTAAAGTTGGTAATGGATAAAATATTTTGTCTACACTTCTATTGACCGTAACCTTATAGTCAGCACAAATGCGTAATGCTCCTGATTTTTTTTGGAACTATTACAATGGGTGTTGCCCACCTAGAATATGCTATTTGCTCCAATATATTTTGTTCCTGTAAAACCTGTATTGCTGCTCTTACTTTTTCTTCCATACTACATGGTATACGATATGGTTTTCTAAATATTGGTGTAGAATTAGCTGTCAACCTGATGTCCACTTCATAATTATTTACTGGAGATTGAACTCTGTCATTAAACACTTCCTTGAACTCATCTAACAGCTGTTGTTTTAATGTCTCAGGATTTTCAGCTACTTCCATGATATTCATTACTATTTGTTAAGTAAAAACTTTCTCTCCATGATGGCCATACTACATTTAAAGCTGTTCTTCCTAATATAACATACCGTAAATCGTTCTGTACAATGTAAAACTGCAACGTGCAATTCTTGGAAGCTAATTTTATATCTATGTTATATGTACCAATCAACGTTAAATTAGTACCATTGGCTGTATATAATCTGTCAGAGGTTTGTTTTAAGACCTTTACCCCACGCAACCTTTTATATATTGCCTGCGACATAATATTTGCGCATGCTCCAGAATCTATTTCTGCCATTATCTGAACTGATTCTATTACAATATTTACTACACAAGGTCTAGCATCGACTGACAGTACGTGATGAAGCTGCTTCTGATTTTGTAACTCCAAGTTTGTCTTATTCATATTATTGTCAAACTTATGTGTTGATCGAAATACACTCCTAATTTTTGCTACTGACTGACTCCAACACTTTTCTAATTTTTTACCTGTTTCGATGCACCCGTTAGAAGAGTTACCCACAGAATGCACAAAAGCATTCGTTAGTGTTCCTTCTACTTTATTCACTTGTTTGGTAAGCTCCGTACCAAATACTTGGCACTGCGAGGCAAACCTTTTAAAAGACAACGACATTTTATCTTTATGAGAATGGTACGGAGCAAAAAGCATAGAACTCATAGCCATGATTACTTTAAATTATCAGCAAACAACTTTACTAGCACTGAATACAAGTTAGAGCATGAAAAACATTCACAATCTATGGACATTTTGATTTTCAAACCATTATGAGCATTTGACGATCGATCACTCCAACGATGTAAACTACAGTTCAATGGATCTATTTTGCCACTTTGTTTAAACAAAATTCACTTTCGCTAATACTTTGCAAACTTAGTTTCAACATCCTCTTACGACATTATTATTATGTAAATTATTATTATATATTGTTTGCTTGCTGTAAAACTGATCTGCCGCGCGTGGGTATATTATCCAATTTTACTGAAACATAAGCTTGCCAAACACGAAATGACATCAACAACAACTGACTCCATAAACTTGAAATGCTAAGGCTCTTTATTCTTTGATACTCTCATATGCAATATCTTAACGTTTATCGAGTTTACCTTTCTCCTCGCAAAGTGCTTAATTATGAACATAAGTATTCGTGAGCATTCACTAGTAAAAAACCTATACAATCAATATTAAACAAGTTCCATCATGAATTCAAAAGAAGAACTAAAAAAAGTAAGGAAATGTAAAACATTTGTTTTACCTGAACAAGACTAAAATGAATTCTGGTTTGAAATGATGCGAATACTTTCGCTGTCTTAAAAAGTCTCGTTGTGCATCACAATTCTTATCCTAACACTGGATGACATGAAGAACTAAATTAGCAACAGGTAAGATTACCAGAGTTTTGTTTAGGTAACACGAAATAACGTGACTACTGCAATATTATTATTATTAATAATATTCATGTTAATATTATTATTTAAATAATAATACAAGAGAACGAAAAGGGACTAGCATTCAGTGGCTTCAATCAACAGTTCGTGTACGCGGATGATGCACATTTAATACGAGTGATATAGATGCATGTTTCTATTCGGTTCTTAACTTCTAATTTCGTGATTCATATGTAGAAAGTAGCAACTGAAATAGAAAATACACTACCGGTAGTAATTCACTTTTCCGAAAATTGGAATACAATTGTAGAATTACGATTGCTTCAAAATTAGGTCTTGGAAAAGATATACGGACCGAATCGAGGCGAAATGACCAGAGAATGGGGGACTTTAAGACTGTATGTCTTAGGAATAATGAAATCGCGACGACAAAGTGGGGGCAGAATATGGAGCTTGGATGAGGGAAAGTGAGTATTGTATTCAATCGTGCCTGGAAAACCGGAGGGAACCCGGGATAGGATTTTTTTAGAAAATATTTGTTACTGCGGAAGTGAACTTGAAAGTTCCGTAATACATGGAATAAGTAAGTATTACTACTTAGATTAATCGTTGGGTGCCATTTTGAATTGCGATCTTGATGTTTTATAGATTTTTCAAGTGGCTTCTTATCTGAAAAGGTTACTTCAAACATCATCTATCGCAACAGCAAGTGGCACGTACGAACTAAAAAGTGTAGCTTCTGGCTTTTATTAGCCATATACTGCTATGGACAAAAGAATTGTCGCATATCTATAGTTGACATTTCTTTTCTCAGAAATAGATATATTGAAACATTTTATAATTTCGCTGACTTGTAGTGATATGCAGAATAGGAAAGCGGTGTTATACAACATTATAAAATAAGATGGAAGTATACACCTCCAGAAAATATTTCCTCCACCGCCCATGGTAATGATTAATAACAATGATATTGAAAACAATTTACTATATTGGTTATCCATATTAGTCCATACCAAGAACCCATATTATCCATATTAAGGATGAAAGACCCAGGATTCAAACTTATTTTTCTGTAGTTTTCTTTTACCGGGTAGACGCTACAGGAGTCTGGTTCCTAGATCCGAATACTCACTGAAAGCCATTGTTTTACGCGCTTCTACGTTAAGCGATTTTGTTTGCACACATCTCGGGGTCATTTTGACGTGCACCACCCAAGTTAGATTATAGTTTCTTGCATTGAGTTGTTGTATGGAAATATCCAAATTGATCACAGTTCCTATAGATAGTTTTACTGTGTTCAGTTCTATTGAGATGTATGATATATGATTATTATATATAGAATATTTTAACCAATAAACTTAAAATTTACAAATATTTTTTTTTCTATTGCTCTTAAAACATAAAATATAAAATATAAGTATATTCCTTTCTCGCCTTTGTGTAGCTTTCAACTTGTAGTGTATTATTACATTTGATTTTTGAAATGATTAGAAATCAATAGAAATGACAATTTTTATTTAATTTAAATTAATGAAAGCAATTCTTTTTCTGTGAGGGTTAATTTGATTCGCAAGACACTAATTACGTGAAAAATTTTCTTTCCACTATTTGCAAATTATTATGGTCATATTTGCTTTACAATTAAAAAGAACCACACAAAATGTCAATAACAAAGAGCTTGGTTGTGAACAGTATTCTTTATGCTATTCTTTAATGTGAGATACAAATTTGTCCTATTTCTTCACATATATCACCGTAAAAGTGCGTGAGCTTGTAGTTGGATTATCATAGAGAGAGATTGTGGACAAAAGGCATCATAATCTGTTCGTGCAGAAGCCAAATGTAGCAATGACGGTTCATAAAGCACAATGACTTGAAGTACAGCGCCTATTTTAAAGTTGGTGAAACACCCCTGCTTTGGAGTCCACTTTACAAAACCCACCTTCAGTTTAGATCACACCTTATAAACAGTTCTCAGTTTATGTTTCATGCGGGCATGAGTGCACAATACGATTGACATTAATAGATATATACAAGATAATCCACTTAGGATCCCCTGGTGTCCATTTCTCACAGGTTTTGTCATTGTAGTAGAGTTAGTTTGCGTTCATATGATAGTATTCGCCACGTTATGTGTACTATATAATAGATAATTATGTTATGGAGTCCTTCTAGTAGCACCGCAATTTTCAGACAAGTTGACTTGCATATTTGGTTGAAGAAATTGTATCCTGAAGAAGTGATTGATACTGTCCGCTGCAAGGTAGTCGCCGTATAAAAATACGTTTTTCACTGTAGCTAAAATGATGTTGTGATACCAAACTCGTTTGTTTCCATTGAAAAACTCACGATTCTCTGTAGAGTAAAACACACCAGTGTATTCCTAAATTTCCTCAATACTATCTTCTCGACAGCTCAAATGCAATAATATATTTTCGTCATGCTTCCCTACCTTTCATTCATTTATTCCCGTGATGCACAGAGAACAAGCAGGTGGAAAGAGACACGTCACGCTCATGTAGCCGATATTGCAGAATATCTGTTCGGAATTCAAACTATACTTTTAATTTATACAGATAACCAGCAACAGAGCTGACATTCCGTAGTCCAAAACACGTTCGCTTCAACCTACCACCCACCTCTCCTTTAATCAGAGCGAACTTTCGGAAAAGAATTGTGAAAAAAAATATGTAAAATTTTAAGGAGTGTTGTATTAAAGGTAATGAAACTCAGGATTTCTACGCACAAAAAACAACCCAAAAGATTTATTAATTAATTTTCTATCCCCTCCCTTCATTACTAAAAGTTTATCATTCAAAATAAAAACAATAGCACATTTTAATCTTCGATTCACGGAGTTGAGCAATATGATTCAATATCAAACAAACTTCCGAACTAAGGCAACTAATTTGTGATTTCCGTTTTTCATAAAATTATAACCTCCTACCATCTTCACTTTCCTTGTTATAAAATGTTTCACATATCATAATTCTATTCACTAACCAGCACCAAGGAGATAAGCAAACGAACTTACTTACCTTACTTTTAATGTACAAATTTCCAAGTGAAAACCAAATCACCATTTTGCGATAAAATCTTATATAATTGTGAAAAGTTGATATAACTATTGGCTTAATCCCCTCGAATTATATACAGAAGATTGATCCGTCTATATGTGTCCGATTTTGACGTCTCACCTACCTTATGAAAAACCACGGGACGACCATCGGTTGCCTTCGATGTGGCACCATGTCACCTGGCAATAGCCCTGCACCGTTACCTCCATTGTAGTAGGCTCTGTTGAAGTACAGGAAGGGGAATATTGAGCCACTCCTCCCGGCAGGCTTTCCAGAGGCCACGAACAGCTGTGACACGACGAGATGCAAGTGCTCTTTTCAATAGACCAAACCCGCAAATATCCTTGGTACTCGCATCAGGTGACTTCATTGGTATGTTGTTGTAGGGAATAGCCTGGATGCCGGTGTCTGCCGCCATCTGTAGCAGAAATCGCTGGGTAGAACGCAACATATGTGATGAAGCCTTATCTATATGCACACGGACTTGATTTACTGCATTTCCATACAAACGGGGTAGATCTTCTGTATAAATTAGTGTGATAATATGTTGCTGATAAGATGCGGAATTGATCTTGCTGTTGTTAGACACTCGGCGAATCGTTAACTTGCCTTCATACCAGTATCCCGCGACAACCATAAAGCCCTTCTAGAAACTTGCTTTGCACTGGCGGATGAAGTCAGGACTAGTTTTTGCATCGCTGGGGGTGTACGTTACGGCTCGAATTTTGCCAAAATCGTCTAGATAAATCCATGCTTCATCGTGTATGACTACAAACGTCCACTTGTCCCCGTATAGGTGGCGTTCATAGAGGCGCCTGCAGCGGGTTTTTCTGTCCCTCCAATGAGCCGCAGTAAGGATATGTCTACGACTTTTAAAGACCATCCGGAGCTTTAAATTGTTACGTAGGTGGCGGTTCACAGTCAATTGTGCCACGTGCACTCGTCTTGCCATAACACGTTGTGGAGGAGGTTTTTTTTTGTAAGGCCATTCTCAGCAACTTCCGAGCTACAGGTGGCGTCACCGCAGTACACGGTCGCTTTCTACTCCCCTTCGTGGGTGAACGAAGTGTTGGAACGTCGTTGCGTTTATGTCGGATAATTATGTTCTTGATGGTTGTTGTTCCCAATGTACACCCATTTCCCCGGAACTGTTTCTGAATCTGTGTCCCGGAAAACTTAGATTGGAAAAGTGCTACCACGTAGCCTTCCAAAATCGGTTCACCTTGGGTGCCATGATTCACACAACATACACACACCTACCTTGGCGTGATACTAGAAGGCCTTGACTTCCTGTTACTGTTTGAATCATTCGGATCGGTCGATTGTGTGAGCAGGGATGCAGGTGTCAAATCGGACACAAAGACGGATCGACAGTCTGTACAACAGTAAAATTAATAGAGACCAGTGTCAATAATATAGCAGAGTTTAATAATGCATGTATATTATGTATTGACTATGGCATATAATCTGTCTTCAATGCCCTAGGTATGTTCAATATGGAGGTATTGGGTTAGGAGCACAGGAAATCTAGATTAGAATATATATGTCGTATGTTGTACCATAATAAAAAGTGGAAAAATATTTCACAAATTGTACCTCAGAATTATTTAAAAAACTGCTGCATTATTCCGTAGTAGATTTTAGTGACAGAAAGACTGACATATTCGTTTCACAAAATTATGATATAATAAGACGCCTGTATATCCTGATAATTATCTTTGTCTCCAATTTATACCTTTAGAATCTTCCTATCTAAGAATATTTGTCAGATCTTCACCTCCTTGCTCCCACTGCTATTATTAACTTCATTCGTTCTCAAACTCTATAAATATCATTATCATGTGTGTATTCTTCAGTGTTTTTAAGACCGTCGTTTTTACTACATCTTTAAGGTAAATCTAATTTAGGATTACAACTTACCTGTTTTCATTTAGCACGATCTCCTTCTCTTCAGAAAAGCTTCTTAGTTGACCAAATAATCTCTTCTCCAAGAATCAGAACATGTACTATAGAAGGAGGGCGATTATTAAGAGCAGAAAAGGGAAGAAGAATGTGTGTGTGTCTAATAAACACAAGCCGACCGATAATTCTTCATATAGAATCTTGAGAAATAAATTGTATATTTTCATACTTTCAATACACTATCAGTAGAATTGATGCAGGAATAACTTAGACATTATAATCGAAAACTGAATATATCAAAATAGTTCAGTTATTTATTATTATATTGGCTAAAGAAAATATGAGATTGAATTGAACATGAATGAGGAAGCTTACCAGAAACAAAAATATTTTGAGGATACCTAACCTTTCAAAGAGTTTTGAGATGGGAAGATGTAATTTTCAAAATTATTCGACGTTATTGTTAAACCAAAAGTATCAATAATTATCTACATTTAAAGGCACATTTGTATTCGTTCCAAATGAAAACAGTATCATTGGCAAGTTGAAAGCGGTAATTAATGAAGTTGTCGCATCATTCTTGTACATTTCAATCATCATTTACGTCAAAGTTTAGATAGGGATCCCGCTTCTTCCTCTAAGACCCATTCTTGTACACACTTACAAAATATTTATTATTCGACTGTGCACTTTAGACGTCTTTCAAAATACCCTTCAACATCTACTCTCTGGTAAGTAAAAACGAATTTTTTAAGCTATAAAGTTTATGTTCCCACAGCTTGTAGTTTCGAGAAATGATCGATTTCTTTTCTGGTGAATAAACGTTTTATGCTTGCTTTTAGATGTACTCTCAGCCATCCAATTTTGTCCATTAAATAATATTGGACTACAAGTTTTGTCGCAATGTGTTAAGTGCTATGAGTAGAAAATATACTTGACAAACAAACGACTAGATTAGGAACCAGAGCTGACAGCGAGTAACATTCGGTGGCCCGACCTGACCCAAATTATTCGATTAACCCGGTTTGTGAAATATAATTAACTGGGGATTTCTCTGTCGTATTTTTTGTGCTCTGGGAGTAACATCTCCGGTCCTGAAGGAAACACTTTTCGAAATAATTAAAAGCTCTGCTTGGTCCTCTAGGTTCCCGGGTCTCAATCGCGTCACCGGTTCAAACTTTCCACGATGCTTAGTTACCAGGTCCAAAACTAGACTCGAATGACGCGCTTGACGCCTTTCAACTCTGTTAGGAACTAACGAGAGACAATATATTCAATATACAAATGCAAATCAAAGTTTAATGAAATAAGTATTCGTGATTTTGCTGTATGAGTTTCTAACATCGTACCTAGCCTGTTCGAAATAAACACTAACACAGAGATCATGGCGTATTGAATACTACATAAACGGTAAATAATTTGCACTTTAAAGCGATATGATAAACTAAATGTCACATTGTGTACAAACTAGTTGTTGCCGTATTCCAAAGAAATAGGACTTCATGCAGTTCTGATTATTTTCAAACTCCGAATCAAAGTAGAAACCACCTAATATATCTTAAATTGAAGCTGACCAAATACATTTTAAATGATCTACTTTATAATCATCATTTAAGATTAGATGAGAGTAGATTATACTAAAAATTATTGTAACTTTCTCTTTAGATCATGGAGAATGGAGCAATAACATCTGTAATATTAATCACCATACATGCTATTAACATCCAAGGAAACATGCTTTTGATGATGGAAACACGCAGTGATCCTTGCGCCTCAATTTTGCAAGAGCTGCTGATTCACAAGTTTAAAGAAAACTCCTACCTAGTATTCACAGACCTTCTAATGGATTTTAGCACCAGTTCCGAACTGGAACGGAATGCTGACAACTATATTCCTATGATTTTTGTTTCGTCGAAAGGTAAGATCAGAGGCGAAAGGATTAAAGATCTCGTTCAATCAATGAATCAAAACTGTTCGACAATAGTTTTACCATCAACACAAGTTTGCCAAAGATTTTCTGCCATTTATGAAGCTTACAGAAGCACAGACCAACGAAAACCTAAGAACTATATCATTATGGTTCATAATGCACAAATCAAAGTCAATGTATTATGTTACAACACACTCTTGGGGAAAACTTAATTCCTGGAAAGTTACAGAGAATTACTACAGAACCAATCAGTAACATGTTAACGAATATTAGAGGTGAAGATACATTTTCAACCGATGTTAGTGGATTGTCCTTAACAATTCCTTTTCTTATATATTATCCCTTTTTTACTGTAACTGGAAGCAATTATAGTGGCGTTGATTATAATGTAATAATGGAATTCTCAAAATGGCATAATGTTTCATGGACAATAGAAGCATTTGAAGACATTGGAGTACATGCCGACAATGATTCAAGCAACACCTATTATGGTGCTCTTAACAGTGGAAAATATCATGTAGGTGCATATCCGCAATATATTTCGTCATTCATGCTAATGCAATATGATTCCTCTATTCCATTGGGTCAAACTTACGTTAAATTTCTCACACCACTTCCAAAACGAATAGAAGTCCTATGGTCAGTATTAAGGCCTTTCTCGTTCTGGGTATGGATGTCAATAATTATTTATATTTTCTTCAGCTCCTTTCAACTCTATGCTTTATCCACTCTTGAAAGTCGTGTACGTCGTTCACAGTTCAACAACCAGTTTCAGGAATATTCCTATTCTCTTCTGAATACGATAGGTACTACACTTGGGATTGGCGTTTCAGATTTCTGGACACCAGTTATTGCATGCTTGGTCATTTGTCTCCTCATAACATCAATATTATTAACCACTGCTTATAATTGCAAACTTGTATCTGATTTAACATTTCGTGAGTACGAGGAAGCAATAGACACAATTCAACAGTTTGTTCTTTCTGATTTACAGTGGACAACCGTAGTGCCAGCTTATGCGGAGAGTCTCAGAGAATCATCCGACTACTTAATCCAGAAGTCAAGTATGAAATATATTGTAAGCACAAATGAAAATAGTTACGATAGTGAACCGAAATTAGCATTTATTTGTGAAGAGCTTTCTTCTGGCCTCGTTTTCTATGAACCTTTCCTTAACGATATTTTCCCGCATTACCATTTGATGAAAGAAAGTGTTTCCTCTTTCTATTACGCATACATCTTTTACAAAGGATCTCCTCTAGTAAATGTTTTCAATATCTTTGTAAGAGCTATTAAAAATTCGGGTATTTATGACTATTTGAATAGGCAATACATTTCTGAATTTCATTTGTCATCTATTCGCTACAACGACGATCCAATTATTCCCTTATCATATTGCTGGTTCTTTTCTTATCCTCGCTATAGGTTGCGGAACTTCACTTTTAGTTTTCTTAATGGAAATAGCAGTTCGATATTTCTCTAAATTGTAAGTGCAATCTTCTTAGGAAAATCGTAAATTCGATTCGATCTTCTACAGACAGCCTTCTGCTAATTATTTATTTTGTGTTAAGGGTATATTGAATAATGGCCAGCTAATTACGTTAAATGAGGATCACTTTACACTTTTTAAAATCTGGAATTTTCACTTTTTACATGAGTATTTATAGACTATATCTGGTATAGGTAGCTCAAAATATTTTAAAGAAATCAATTTAGCTACTTTCATTAATTATTATATTCGACCAGTCACTACCATATGTGTCCGTTGCTCTAATATCCAGCAAGTTACATATATTTATGAGAGAAGGTTACAACACAAAATCTCTTAGGTTGACCTCACCACTATCAAGCTAAAGAAGGGAAACACTTTTCACGGTAACGAGGAAGTTCCTCTTTTGAACTAACCATTTACATCTCATGAAAGAGGAAGTGTTATCCTTCCAAATGTGTTTCTCTTTACAAAAGGATCTCCATTGATTTCAAAGATGAATAATCTAATAGGAGATGTAGCAGTTCTGGACTATTTAACGAGTGACAATTTGATATTATTAGTGAGCACTAAATCTGAGCACAATTGCAACGTTCAATACTGAATCTGGACGGTCGAGAACAACTTCGTCCATTTCAAGTGGAAAATATAATTCCCAGTTTCCATATACATTTGGTTTACCATTGGTCAGCAACAATAACATTTATGATAGAGGAACTGAGAAAATCGATTTACCATTAGCACATTTCCACACAAAATGTTTGCATTATAAACATATTAACCAAGTAGTGGTGTCTTAAAGGTATCTTGAGAATACTTACCAGTTATATTTGATTCTAGTAGTATGTTTTCTTTTAATCGTTGTATCAAAATATTCTATTTTATATTGAAATAAATATCTTTTTAATGAACGGCACTTTATATTCTCGTTTGCTGCGTAAATATGAAAGCAACATGTACACAGAAATAATCAAGACAATTAATTATCTTACATTTCGTTTAGTAGGTATTGTCTCCTTTATGTAGATAAAATGCTAGTTTCTTGTTAATGGCTGAATGTTATATACACACACATCGCATTGAAAACGTACCAGCACATATCTTTGTCGGCAAAATAAACAAATGAAAAGGAAAAGGAATAACTGAAACATATATTATCTAATTCAGCTTTTGTTACTACGTACTTGTTTTCATTTGTTAACTATCTTCAGAATTGTTAATTATTCTCAGAATTGTCGTAAAAATAATCAAAGAGCAGCGATGAAATTATTCCCTGTTCATGAGATGTTTCTGGTTGATTGTGCATCGATGTAACCAAGCTGATGGTGCGAAATAAGAAAGGCAGTAATGTCTTTGTAATCTTGCACAGTCACGAACTAAAGTAAATGGAGGTTGTTATTATGAGAATTGTTGCACTGTAGGCCTAATAGGTAGACAACTAACATAACCGTACAAATATGAGCGAAAACATGAAATGCCATGATATCCCTCTTTTCAGAAGAAGAGAGATTGAGTCCACCATCATTTAGAGAATCACGACAGAGAGAGGACAAAATCCCATTATTTTCTTGTTCAAACATACATACACACACACACAAACACACACAGAGAGAGAGAGAGAGAGAATGGTAGAAGACAGGGAAAGTGCGAGAAAAGAAGGAAAGAGTGAAGGAAAAATAGCAGAAGACATGGAAATCAATGAAATTTTAACGCTCAAAGATACAAAGTATGCTTCTTTCTCCCCTGCCCTCTCTCTCGGTCTTGTGCTTCTCCCTTTAAAGGATAAATCTCTTTCAGTAGTAATCGGGAACAAAATTTCTAGAGCTTAATTCCCTGAAGAAAATATCTCGAAATCCAGACTGGGAATCGAACACAGAGAATGAGAGTCTAACAAGCTCACACCTAGCTACACAGACCATAACAAATGTATTGTTAATCAGCCGTTAAGCTCGATACTCTCAGCGAGTTACGCCTTATTTATTATCCTCTGAATAACCTTTCACGTTAGCGTATAACTTCTTCTAGAATGCGTATACCATTTACTTTTGTTTCGTTTATTTATTTAATTACTTTGCCTGTTCTGGTGAGATTACTATGGTCAAATAATTTTGTTCCACTTGAACGAAAGTCTCATTTTAGTATTGACACAAGTTTCCATAACTCGAAAATTAGCTACTTGCGTATAATGACAAATTAATGAGTGTCAAGCAGCTACCTTTTTCTAGTTGCCAATTTGGCGTATTGGTAGAATGTCGAAAAACTAATGCGATGGACACAGGATCGAACCCTGCTGTGATTTTGTTTATATTTTTTTCTTCGCCAAAAATAACTTTTCCCATATACATACATATATATATATATATATATATATA
>JAGDQP010017791.1:1623-16261 GCA_022664845.1 Lepisma saccharinum | reverse complement strand
TAATGCGATGGACACAGGATCGAACTCTGCTGTGATTTTGTTTATATTTTTTTCTTCGCCAAAAAATAACTTATCCCATATATATATATACACACGCATTAGAAAATGTAATAACATTAGTGACCAAGCGCACGTGAGGGTTAGGTACATCAGGTACGGTATTTTGTGTTTTGTACACTCGGTTTCATCGTGTTTCCCCACAAGTAGGCAAGTGTGACATCATGACAATTTCTGTCAATACTGAAATGATACATTCGTTGACTTGATCGGGAAAAAATGTTTATTAGAGGAAAATAATGTAACTACAGGATGTGGATCAGTATATCTTTTCACTACAACAATACTTTGTTTTGTATTCGTTGCTGTAATTTGTATCCCTTGGCTTCAGGGTCGACAATTGGACATAGAGAATTGTAACTGGATTTTAACTGTTAATGCTGCTTTGTAGTTGTGCAAAAGTCGAAACGATCTTGTTTCTCATTCCATCAATGCAACAAATTATGCATATAATTTCGTTGCTATTGTCTCACTAGAAGATAAACTATTTGGCGTTCTCTCTTGTTTTTGTAGCAATTAACTTATTCTTTCCCTATAGTTAATGGAAACATTATCTCTGTTTAAAGATTCATAAACTTAGCGTATACCATGTGAAAATTCTGTGACTACAGAACTGCACGCCCAAGTGATATTTCGTAGCATTGTTACGTAAGACATGTGTACTGTTAATATAACTTCGAATTCTGCATTTGCAAGCTCCGAACTTGGGTAGATGCTTAAGGCATCGGGTTTCTGAATGAAAGGATCCGCGTTCAAATCTCTGCGGTTCCGAGTACTTTTTTCTTTCAAAAATATATTTCTATCTCTTCATATGTATTATTAATAATGGCTTTCTTGCATTTGTCGTAGTTTATTAAAAATTAGTGACCATTGGTTATTGTAGGTAAGGTAAGGTCAGGTTCGGTTATGTATCTTCACACTTTCGTTGCTTTCTTTAAAAGCACATTTCTATTTGTTTGTGCGAACCTGACTTTATCTAGCCTCCTCTAACCCATTGTACCTAAAACGCAACTCCTGGGGGGGGGGAGGGCGCAGGCCACAGTTTTCAATGGGCATACGCAAAAGTACTACATTGCGTATGCCAGTGCTAACCGGGGGCTGCGCCCCCTTTGGCTAACGCCACTCAGCTCCCTTCGAACGCACCGTGATCTCTTGCGCACCAGACCTGGTTCGGGATTGAACTGAACCATTGCCTTTTAAAATAAACAAATAGATTGAGTATTTGTTAAATTTGAATCAATCATTTTTTTCAGAGTGAGTTAGGATTTGTGAGGAAAATTATGAGGGAGGGAGAAGTCGGTCGAACTTTGTAAACTTCAATACCTAAATTATTTCTGAAATATTCTTGACTTGGAAAATAAATTTGATTTGCGGCTTGAAATATTTTAATAATAATTGCGCAATCATTGATCCCTGTTTCCGGTAAAGCTAGCATTGATAAGTCAAGTTGGGAATTCTATAAATAAACTGAATTTTCAGTTATAAGGTTTCGGAATAAATCCCCCCTTTAAAGGATTAAATTAAATTGATTTTGACAATTCTTGGCGTTATGGAATTGTCTGAGCGTAGACCGAAGTAGTGGGAAGTGGGCTAGCTTGAGAAAATCTGAATTTTGTTGTTTACAAAGCGAACACTACCTTGTTGACGGGATAATTGAATTTGTTTGTGTTTTTTTTCTTCATTGATTGAAGTCTGTGTACAATAAATGTCATTATGGTTTGTCGAGTTAGATATAATTGAATTGTTGTCTACCAAGGAAATTACTAGGATTATATTACAGATTTATTTAATATTAGACTACTTTGAAATTTTTGTTGAATTTAATTATGTATTCCTGGATCAGTGTCTGAGTTTGTGAATTACGAATAAGTATGTAAAGGTGTTGGAAGAAGGCGTGAGAATTTCTTAATAAAGTAAATGGATTGGAGCCAGGATATATTTTGTTTTTGAAGGTAACCTGGTATTTGGCCGACATTTTTCGACAACCATATTGCCCTTGAGTTTCCGCGGCGTGTCTTTTGTTTAAAATAATTTTTCGATTTCTCTACTACGAAGGCATGCTCAGGTTACAACTCTCCAGTCATCTCGTCGCGTTTTGGCCCGTATATCTTTCTCTAAACCTTATTTTCAAATACACGTAATTTATGTTCATTTGCTAGGGTCGTACTCCAATATTCGCAACCGTAAAGTATTACCGGCAGAATAACCGTTCTGTATATTTTTAATTTCAATTTCCTTGATATTAATCGCGATGTTAGAAGCTTTTGGACTGAAAAGAAACACGAGTTCCCCAATACTAAGCGACTGTTTATTTCTTCCGTGACCTTATTTTTGCTTGTTATGTATGCTCCCAATGCTTGTTATGTATGTTATCTTATGTATGCTCCCAAGTATTTTAATTTGCTTACATTCTCTATGACCTCATCCCCAATTCTTATGTTTTATTTCCTTCATTCCCTGTGTTTCCACTTGTTAACATGTATTTAGTTTTATCTATGTTTACCTGTAGACCTATCTCATCGCACGCTTCTACTTAGACATCGGTGTTTCTTTGTAGTGCATCTATATCGTCCCCTATTAAATCAACATCATCCGCGTATACAAACAGTTGATTCAAACCATTCAATGGTAGTCCCTTTTTGTCCCCTTCAATTTTTAAAATCGCATATTCTAACGCAAAGTTATACAGTAGTGGTGACAAGGCATCGCCTTGTTTCAATCCGTTGCGACTCTTGAAACTATCTGACATATTATTACCTATCCGTACTCTGCTTAAGGGCTCGCTGAGACACATCTTCACTAGTTGAACCATTTTTTTCGGAATTCCAAATCCTATCAGGATACTGTATAACTTTTCCCTTTTGATAGAATCAAATGCTTTCTTAAAATCAATGAACAGCTGATGAAACGTCCCACTGTATTCAAATTTCTTCTCCAAAATTTGTCTCAATTCAAACATCTGGTCAACGTGAATCTATTTCTTTTAAATCCACATTGGTGATTTCCAATTATTTCATTTACGTATACACTTAGGTGTGTTAACAGAATATTACTTAATACCTTGTAACAGGTTGGAAGTAACGAGATTCCGCGGTAATTATTACAGTCCGATTTATTGCCTTTTTTTGTAAATAGGAACAATTATTGATGTTTTCAATTCCTTTGGGAGCTCTCCTTTCGCCATATAGCACTTATCAATTTATGTAGTTCCTTGGTTAGTGCCGTTCCTCCTGCTTTGATTAATTCGGCTGGAATATTGTCTATTCCTGGTGATTTGAAAATGTTCAATTTCTTTACCGACATCTCGATCTCGCTAGGTTCTCTGCTATTCCCTAAATTTCAGTTCGGCAATAGGCGGAACTGCTGTATGGATTTCAAATTCCTCTGTTTGTTCCCCGTTGTGTACATTAAGTAGTTTGTCGAAATAACTTTTCCACACATCGACAATTTTAGTCGGATCAGCCAGGAAATATCCACGTTCATTTCTAATCATTCCTAACCTCGGCTGGTAACCTTTCCTTAACGAGTTTACCAAAGGCTTCCAAAATACTCTACAGGCCTGGAGGTAGCGAGAATGACGTCACACTGCGGGGCTCACTGAGGCGTTGATTCCATAGAAAGCAATAGGAAACAAGCATATATTGTAGTTTCTTTTTTCCCTCCCGAGAACTAGGAAAATAGATGGAATGTTATTTTGTGTTAGGACACAACCTATTATCTTCTCTGGAAGTGCGTAGTGTAATTTAGAACGCTTTATTAAAGCACTTTAGCATTGGGAGATACTTCAATTTGCATCAGTTTTCTTTGAAAGAGGATACGCGAAAATGTTAATTTGTGTACTACTGATAACTGAAAACTCAACAAAATAGATCTCATCATTTATAGTTTGAGAATGTTGGTTCATACATCCCCCCCATACATACATACAGAAAATACGAATCAGATAAACCCACAGAAGGATATGTGAATGTCACAGATTAATCTTCAGTGCAGAGTTCAGGTGTTGGGAATGAAAAATTTTGTATCGGAATTCCGATATGTCACATTTCAGATTGCAAAGAGTTCTGAATTCTAGAATTGATTTCGAACTGTCCACACCTCCTCCCCTCCACACACGCACAAGACAGGATGTTGCAAAATAACAGCGACAACACCGCCTCAAGAGATTCCTGACATGAAAATAAGACAATAAATAGGGGTGTTTGCAGTTTCGAAATGAAAATTAGCATTCCGGAATTTGAATTTCGAAAGTCGGAATTCCGGAATGTCAGATTAATTTTATTTATAGCCTTTTGAGGATATAAGGGTGAGGCTGGGCGAAATGTCGGAATTGAATTCGCACTTCCGACACCCCTACCATCAAGAGTGCATAAATGTGCGGCTGTTTCGGCGCTATAGGCTGTCAAAAGTGTGTGAAAATAAATTTCAGAGCTTGATATTTCCAATACCATTAACAGGAGAACTGAAGCGGCACGGCGCCCGTCATTTTTGCTCTCTAGAGAAGATGGATAAAGAAGTTTCCGTGAGAGAGTAGATGCGATTTTCACAGTATTACGTTTTTTTTTTCCTTTAGAGAAACAGGCAGACAGACATACATACATACAGTAAACCTCTCTTAACCGAAACAATTTTAACCGAAATAGCGTTTAACCGCAACGGCAAAAGAAAAAAAATCGAAAAAAAATATACTTTGAAATGCTAACAGAAAAAGATAGAAGATTTTTTTTTTCAGAAGATAGTCAACTTAGTTGTATAAGGAGTTGTCCAACAGTAGAAGCATTTAAAGCTTTATTAAAAGTCCGTTATATACGTCATCTAAAAGTATTTTTTAACCATTGCCTTCAATTTTCTTCACGTTAAACTTTAAAAAAAAACACACATTTTTGAACCGAAATTTTGGTTATCGGGAATTACCCCTTTTATTTCGGATAACAGAGGTTCTACTGTACATACATACAGACAGACAGACAGAGAGGGAGAGAAATTTAATTTATTAATGATGCTGAGTGTTCGCCCACATTGGTGATTAAAAAATTGAGAGAGAAAAAATCAATTGATTAAAAAATCACTAAAATTGTCAGCTTCCGCACTTTATGTTTCAGCACAAAATATACATTTCTTATTCCAAGATATCACTTCCAGCTTTCTGCATCTTGTCTATTTACTTTCTGGTCTTTTTACTTCAAATACGATTACATACTTGTTACAAATTACATAATACATAATTTGTTACAAAACACACTACTCATAGATAAATTACTTCTTACTATGTAATTAGACCTATGTGCAACTACTTAGTTGCTAGCGTGTGCGGAGAGGTTTAAACACATGGGTTGTATTTCTGCAAGCGATAATTCCACCACATCTGAAATAGCGTGTTTCATTTTTTTTCTATCGCGGTGATTTTAAAATTGGGAGTGCGCGCAGTCATGTAGAAAGAAGTATATGCTTCATTTTCGCAATTAAAAAGCCACCCAGAAAAAAAATGCTGGTGGAAGCCTTATTAACACGAAGTACTTGAACTACTGCCATAAGTACACAAGGCATGTTCAGGTATAATAAACTATGATCTACATCGTTGTGGTTCAACCAATTATTACGTATGGATTTTATCAAGTGAAGTGTCAAATAAAGGAACAAAATCTTCATCCAGGTCATATTTCTAATGCTGAAATTTAATGACTCCTTGCATAGGTTGTGAAACATATTTCTGTTGACTATATTATATGAGAGCAATGACGTGAAACACACAGTTAGTTTAAATTTCTATTGTAACTACTTTTTGTTCGTAAATCGTGTTAGCATTTAACTTTTTAAAGGAAATGTGAAACTACATCCTTATTATTTGACAACAACGATGACTAGTGTTTACATTGTAGTTGCTTCTTTCATTTTGTCAGTATGTCCTGAACACTACCGTCTTTATAAGCTACCGTTTTCCTATATTTTGTCCAAAACCAAATTTATGAATTTTCCATGTTCTTGGAGCGAGCTAAGTTTCTCATTTAAGAACTTAGAGATGAAAATCTGACAAGGTTTCCGTTCTTTCAGATTTGAAGTTGAATGACCTGGAATTGTCTCAAGTAATCAGAATGAAGAGGGGGATAGGACAGCATTCTTTTGCGCATTTATGTACTGCTGGATCATTGAAAAAAAGAGCAAACCCAAAATGTGTCGTATACCTCAGACCCCTTGGAAAAATAAATTAACCTGCTCTTAAAAACTCTTATTATGCAATTGATAGTTCCCATGCTTATCTTGCTGTTACAGCTCATAACCTCATTTTATCTTTTCATATTTTATCATACGTGTCTTTAGAATACTGCTCTAATAACAGCTACTTGAACTAGTTTATCCTCAAAAGTGAGTGCTTCTATGCTACACTCGAAAGTTTTTAAAGGACTAATTAACATCACCTACTAAGACTGAAATTTTGACCACCTATTAAGAAACAAGTATTTTATAGAAACAATATAAACTTCCTATTTGGAACAATTGTGCTATTACGACTCACTGATGTAAAATTAAGAACACAACTCTGAATGAACTTACACTACTATAAAAAGTGGCAGTCACAGACCCTTTTTCTTCTTTTAGTGAAAGCGGCAACCATGAGCTCAGCTTGCCTGCGTCACGCGAGGGATTTGGGCTTTATATCCAGGCCTGTTAGAGTATCTCGGGGGGCTCGGTTTACCCCTTTGTATAGATCTCGTATGTTATTTGTCTTCCCGTTTTCCTCTATCACCTGAATCTTCTATGTCAGATATTCTCGCTTTTTGTTTCTGAACCCGCGTGTGGCGTTTCGTTTCGCGTTACAGTAGTGGTTGATATTTGCTTCGCTTTTATTACTTAGCCATCGTTGCCTTGATTATTTTCGTTCCTCATGAAGGCATTCTTCATCAAACCAAGGTTTGTTTTTCTGTTGTTTCTTCTCAACTACACGTTCCTTCGCTGTGCTCTTAATTGTTTCACTTATTGCCTCCTACATCTTACATCAATTTCATTATTAGTATCATCATTATTATTACTCAAGTCGACTAGGATTCCAAACCAATTTGAGAGTTCGAGTTGGTAATCTGATTTTATGCTCGGATTATTTAATCGTTTCACTTCTAATTTAAGTTGTTTCGGCTCCTTGTTTTCTCTGTTCGCGTTGCATAACTTTTCTCTTACTTTTGTGATCACTAATTGATGGTCGGTGTCACCTTCCGCTCCTCTGTACGACCTAACATCCATTATGTTGGTGTGTCTTCGTCTGTCTACTAATACGTGATCGATCTGGTTGAGAGTTTTGCAGTCCGGAGATACCCATGTGTATTTGTGTATGTCTTTGTGTTCAAAGAACGTGCTCTTTACCAGTAGGTTTCTCGAAATCGCGAATGTTATCAGTCTTTCTCTATTGTTGTTGGTATTTTCGTGAAGGCTGTATTTGCCTATAGTAGGTCTATATTTTTCTTCCCTTCCTACCTTTGCATTGAAATCACCCAACACAATTTTCGAATTATCCCAACAGCCTTTGCATTGAAATCACCCAACAACCTTTCTAGCTCATCGTAGAATATATCTTTGTCGTTATCAGTAGCCACATCGATCGGAGCATAGACGTTTAATAAAACCGTGTTGCCCCATGGAGTACGTATCGTAACGTACGATAGCTTTTCGTTTACGAACTCTATATTCTGAACCGCCTGAAGGATACTGTTCTTAATGAGAAATCCTGTTTCGAAATCGTGAGACTGTGTTCCCCAGTAGTAGAAAGTGTACTTGCCCTGTGGGATGCTATCTTGACCCTCCCACCGAACTTCTTGTACCGCTAATATGTCTAGCTCTTACTTCACGGTCTCGCGTACCGCCACCTGAACAGTGCCCGTTTGGCATAATGTTCGTACGTTCCACGTTCCTATTCTAAGCTCTTTCTTAATCCTGTTCTTGGAGCCCCCTGAAGCAGTCCCAGCCCGGAGATCCCAATGAGGGACTAGTTTACCTCCGGAATATTTTACCCCAGGAGAATACATGAACCATCTGTTACTATTTCTTGACACGTTTTAGCGGTGTAGAGTTGTCAGCTCTACGACCTCTCAGTAAAGGTAGACATTCAATATGTCGTCCTCTGTCCATCTCTGAGCCTTGCAGATGTCATTCATCTTCAGCCTCAGAGTTGTAATGGTGATGCTGCTTCCTCTCACCATGAGATTTTTGTTCAGGGTTATCTTCCCTTAACCTTTGTAGATCCCTCTACTAACTGCAAGGCAGCAGTACTGGTTTTGATCGGCCCCGGAATATTTCCGGTACCCACCATATCTGGTCGGCATTCTCCTATCTGCCACCTGGGGAGGGCCCTGGTGGGAGACCAGTAACTCCAACCCGGTCTCTAAGAAATAGCAGATCAGAAATGCTACCACGCCTTTGATCTAACGAACATAAATGTAGTACATTTTTTCTAATGTAGAGATGTTGTTCAACTCTCTTGCCATCCTTATTACAGATCCTAGCATTTTAAAAAGGTTCATTTGTAATATTGTTATGCAGCTGTTTAACGTTAATTCGAAAACAAATGTGACACCAATATCTTTTAAATATGTCGGGTGTATTTAATGCATACTGTGGCTGATAAATTAAATAATCTGTTTCAGAATATTCAATTTTTTCCTTCTATATTTTCCCCTTTCCTAACTTATTCAAAATCCCAACCTATTTTCCTTATTACGGAATGATAATGGTCTATGGTTCATAAACCGTGTTTGTAATAATGGACATGAGACAAAAGGAAATGAATGTATTTCTGTCTTGAGAATGAATCATATATATGATGAAATCATGCCACTCAACAGAAACTTGTGGTATTAAATGCAAAGCTTTTTAGCAACTAGTAAAGGAAGTAACTATGTATTGTTGTTGTAACAACATAATTTTGGAAACCACGAAATGTTGGTTGACTCCGGAATGATATCGTTTCAGAATTGATCAACAGGAAAGATGGACTCTTCTATCCTTAATTTCTTACCGCAAGATTCCTTATTTTCCCTAAATTTAAAAGACGTAATTTGGCTTGAAATGAACAACATGTGCAATCACTAATTCTCTGAAAATAACGTAATAACTCACCTCAAGTCGAAATTTCCAGAGGAAACGACGTCAATCAGAAAGTGCTTAAAATGCTATTCATATTTGTCTTGTTATGTCAGTGTGTGAATAGAAGACGAACATCGAACCTCGCAGCTACAATAAGGTCAGATGTATTTCAGTTTACTTAGTAGACTTAGAATAATATTTTTCTACTATACCCCATACCGAGGTTGATACGGAGTATTAGTATTTGTTTCCTTAAAATAATTCATAATCTCTTTAGCAATTAGGTTTCATTCGCACTTTGCATTAAGAAATCATACTGACAACAAAACATAGTTGCACGTCTTGCAATTAAGATAAAAAAACACTAAAACTGCTGAACAAGACTATATTATTCGTAAAAAATAAATTACACGTAACGTTTCGACCTTCTAGCAAAGATCCTCTTCAGACATACCTAAGTTTCAGTGTTTTTTAAGAAATCATACTAGTTTGAAATTGTATATTTTGAAAATATTGGAAGTAGTTATATTAAATGTATTAACGATACGGGAAGGAATAGAGTGAACTTCTGGTACGAAATAATTGCAACAGTAAAGGTATTTCTGGTCACAGATCATACGGAATATAACGACCTGCTTGTTAAGGAAAGTAACAATGGAAACTCTTGTTATGAGATAACTGAATCTTATAATGACTTTGGCTACTTGAGATGATATTATGATTACTCTTGTTTAATTATGCTTCCCTCACTCTCTTTCTCTCTCTCTCTGTTAAATCTATTCGATCGATCCTTATTCTCTTGTGCTTTGTTAGTAATTTAAGTTATAGTTGAGAGATTGAGTGTTCTCCAATTTGGATATTGTGAATTAATTATTAACTGTGAATCTTATTATTTGTATGTAAAGAAAGGAAATATCACTATTATAACTCCCCCTTTACAAATTCTCTTAAATGGATTGAGAGCTTCGCCTCAAGAAGTTCGCTCTACTTTATATTTGTGAAATGGATTGATAGCTTCGAATTGCGAAGTCGTTCTACTTTATATTTGTGAAATTTTCATTGTCAAAACAATTCCAAAGTTCTCAAGAATCCAAACTTGTTACTTGTTATTCATTTATTTGTTATTGTTTTATTCTTAATTGTTAAATAAAAAACTATTGAAAAGAAATCCTTTCCCGAAATAAATTCAGAATTGGTAATATAAAGGTATTCTCACACCTAGACTAATGAAGTATTATCTTCAGGAATTTCCAGGATTGAGACCAGGAGTCCGAGATGGCCAGTTGTAAAAAATTAATTTTACTTTTCAGAAAAGATACATTTTTTATGCTGTTTCTTAGGAAGACTTTCAATCAACTCTACCTCTGATCTACGTAGCTCTCCAAAGTAAACAAAATAACCATTGTTCTAATAACAATGGTTCTAAACTACAGTTATCTACATCTGATATATACTTGTATATGCGGAATATACGAAGTAATTATCTAAATGCAGGTCTCAAGAGTTAAATGTTCTTAGTGACAACGTCCTTTCTTGGAGAACAAGTTAATTAAATACCATTATTGTGAAAATTTTATTCTCTGATGAATTTAACATCAGAAATACCTTAACTTCCCTTTACAATTGATGAAATTTGACTAAACACCAAATTCAAATGGGTGTGTCAGAGTAAAGTATCGATCGTGGCCAGAATCTAGGACAAACATCCTCCTTAAAGCAGGGTAAGTCTGTAAAGAGTTGGCCTACAAGCCTGTAACTTAGAATTTATTCAAAAGATCAATGTATCTAATTTAAGTAAATTCTGAGATTATGTTTGCCCTTTAACTTTTTCTGCCCGATTTCGCAAGGTATGAACTAAACGAGAGACAAACCCGAAACTCAGAAAAGTTTTGAAAGTACAAGCTATAGGTTACATTTTTAAGATGTAAGAAGATTGTTGGCAAATCTATTTACTTCAACACAATTTTTAACTTGAAACAATTGCGTTGTATGTGCTTATTTTTTAAAAAAATCTTGATTGTTATCGGTACTCACACTTAATAATTCCTTAGGATACATACAGCACTACACAACTGCTGGGTTGCTACATGATTCTATAATGTATACCGTCATATCAGTTGATTAACTGCACTAATTTATTAGCTTATAAAATCGACTGAATTAATTGTATTCTGGTGCTTATTGTTACAATGCTGCATATATGTGAATAAATTATATTCTACAGATTAATATTCTACGTTCTCTCGAAAATGCGAGAAGTGAAATAGTGAATCCCATAAACAGGATAACAAAAGCACCATTTAGATTCTCCATTGCTAATTTCTGTAACGAATCCTCTTGTAGTTTATATGAAAAAGCAAGTAATAACTTCTTAGGTCTGTACAGAAGACACACTTCGTTCTCCCACTTAGTCATAATTCCTGTATCTCGTAACCATCTTAAAATATTGTTAACTTTATCAAGAATTGGTGATGCACGCTCCAAAACAGCACATACATAAACACTCATAACATCTTCTTTCATTATGTACAACTGTTCCAGTACATCCTCAGAAAGAAAGTCTGCGTTGCTGTAATATCCGGACCCTTGTCTTTCTACTAATAAAGACACTTCACCTTTACCTGCTAAAGTATTGAACTCTTCATGATGTTTAAAAATTCGATACCAAATTTTAATTGTTTGTATATTAGGATCAAGAACATTATCAAATAACATTGACCAGCTTAAATCTTGGATTCCCCATTGCTTTCCCGAATCAGCAAAACTTGTAAAGTGTCAATTGGTTTGGATGTAAAGGGCACTGTTAGAAATTATATCAATTTAGAGTTGTATTCTGTTATAAGAAGTATGGAAGTGAATAAATACCAAAGAAGAACATGATTAATGGACAAGTGGTTCGTTCTCGAGGCTGATAAACCAACAAGAAGAGCGATACAAGTAATCAAAGAATAGAGAAAATCGTTGTAATGGCTCCTTGGTTTATCTGGAAATATATTTAGTTCTAATGGCTACGAGATGAAGAAATAGAGCTACAAATAAGATAAACATGATAATTGTTATCCACAATAATGGATCAAAGGGCAACAATATGTACCAAAGATATGATATTCTCGTAGGTTTTTCGTTCAGAAATGTTAACCCTGCTTTGCCATATGGTTCAATCATTGAAAAATTATGGTACATGAAATCAACAAGATAGAACCCACCGACCGCAGCTTGAGAATTTCCATGGATGACTTCTCCAAACAACCAGTAGCAGTGCCGTTCTCATAAATGTAACCTACATCACCAGTTATAACTTTATAATTCCATGTGAAATTGTGCCTTTTTGAAACTTCATTCATGAGACGAACTTCTATACCATCGAAAGTACCATCTGCGGGAAAGGAATATGGTTGGAAGTCCAGCACTGCTAGACTGAGAGATATTCCTCCCAAATTTTCTAATCTATCTTCTGAAAGTTCAGTATTGATTACAAATTATTTGCCATTCTATACACCCAGAGGATAAAAGGAACCAGGATACAAATCGTTCTTAATTGAGAACCTACATAGTTTGTAAAAGGGTTTACCTGATTCGTTGTTGGGTATTTTGATATCCATCACAGTAACTGATTGGGATAAAGGAAGAAATTTGTGATTTAATGATATCCGATTAATACCAGTTGTTTGTCCTACAGATATAAATAAATATTTTCTGCCTTTATTTTGTCCCGAGCGAATTAATGTATAAATGTAGAGAAACTTGATAAACATTACTTGTGGTCACTACAATATTATTACAATTTGTTTGGAGCACCTTGTTCGTCAAATGACTTCCAATATTATCTTGAACTACTATTATAGTAAATGCAATACGTTCAGCTTCGCAAAGAACCTGGGTAGGAAACATGTCATCACCAACATCACGAATAATAGTTAGACAATGATCAGCACTAAAACACTTTAGTAGCATTTTTGTCATAAAGTTTGAATTTCGAAGAATTCTAAAGTGCATCTCTTCCGCTATATTGAAAGAGTATGTGCACTGGGATAGAATAACAAAATTAAGGAAACATAAAAAACATATCTTGTTTAATTATTGTCTTCACGAGGTAATAAATACCGTTGCCCATCGGTGGTAATGACAATAGTTCTCTTCATTCATTCTCCATTCTTCATTCGTAGCAGAAATATATTTTGATTCAACGAAACTGGAATTATTTACTAAACACAGACGTTCAACAAAACGATGTCATAGTCTCTGAAATAAACAAAAATATATGTCCCACAATTATATCATATATTAGGTAATGTAGTGATAAACAATTTCAGAATGAACATTGGCATTCGTCGCAGATAAACATTTATATATTACCATTCCCTAATGGATTTCACTGATTCTGTCAATACGTCAAGGGCTTCCAATTAGATTACGTTTAAGATACATAAAATATTTTAACGTATTCGAGATGGTAGACTTACGTTCTTCTACATGTTGGAATATAGGCATACAAATAATAGTATTGGAATCTATAAAATACGGTCACTTGTCAATAATTAATACATTTTTAAATCAATATCACCCACGAAGTTATGTATAAATGCCTATATATTTTATGGCAAAGAGCTTGATAATTTATTTTATTTCCTTCGACAAGTCCAATTTTGAGACCAACTTAAGAGATTATAATAAACTTATTCCCGACGTTAGTCTACGAGGTATATTTTTAACACTTCAAATACATGATCAAGAAAGAACAGTTTATTCTCTTCTTTAGAACTCGACAGGGCGCGGCAGGACTTTGAGAGCACACATTGTAGAAGATTTGCTATCTTGTACGTCACAGATATAAATCCTTTTCTGTTGCAGGTAATCATGGCTGAACTTAGGCTAGCACAGGAAACGAAAAAGGATTCTGTCATGCTATCATTGGCTGCAAGCAACGCCGATTTAAAGATCAGGCAAAACTTAATATCACGAACTGTAACGTTACTATCGTAGACTGGATCAAATTGACCCCAAGAGTTATAACAACAAAATCATGAAGCGTAGAAATCTGTTAAAAACTGGATTCGAGTGAGTATTGGGATCTAGAAAGCTTCAACAACCTAGAGCCATCTAGTGTCAAAAATAAACTACGGGAAAATTCTTTCTCATTTTGACTCGCACCACACTAGTGAAGGGTTAAATATCTTTGTAAGTCATATTTAAACATAAAATAATAATGATGTTTTCTACGTAAATAATATTGGGAAATATGAGGTTTCATTCGGCAATTTTTTATTATAACAAGATTTATGTGAAAACATGTTATGTTAGAACCATTACACAGAAAAGGAATACAAAAGACGACCTCATTGAAATAAGAATCCAGACAGAATAAAACTTTGTTTACAAGGACATATCAAGGTCTTCTAACTACAGGAGAATAATATTAAATTAATCTATACTTTAAATTCTCACATTTCAGTCGGATACTAAACATTTAAAAATGATTCACACATATGAGATTCACAAGACGAATACC
>JAGDQP010017790.1:0-37815 GCA_022664845.1 Lepisma saccharinum | reverse complement strand
TTGCCAGCTCGCGCCAAGTTCCTTTGTTCCTGTTACATGCTGTCACCAAGGAACTTGGCTCATCCGTCTCCCATTTCACACCTTTTCAGGACTAAAGAACTTGGCTCCACTTTTTGCACCTCTGGTGTTTTTGTTCGGATTTAATCTTAGGTTGAAACCTTTCTTTCCTGGGCTAGAAACTGACCTTAACCTAACGTTACAATTTTCTCAATATAATAAACCAAAAAAATCGCCAGTGTCTTATACAACCCACATTTACACAGGGTCAAGTTGGCGGCCTAGCGTTAAGGGGAACCTTGCATAACACGATCACAATGGGTGATCCGTGAGTAGATAGCAGTACCTAGGGAGTCTGAGATGAAACCAGCACAGCGCGACAGGAGAGAATTACACATAACCACCCGCCAAGAGTTATTATAGATTGTTATTTTTCCTCTGCATAATTTCTTCGATGGTGAATAATACGAATAGTTTATAAAAATGTTACAAGAGGAGTTTACGAAATAAATAATTGCGCACAAAAGAACTGATTTATAGCAACTCTACTCCTTAGATTGACAGCCCTTATTTAACCTTGGTCTGACAAGTTGCTTTCGCTGAACTATCACATCTTATCACCATTTTTTCTACTTATCAAGATCGCTAGTTCTTAATTCAAGTAGCACATCCCTGTTATTATCTCAATGCTGAATCAACAATAATAACACCAACAAGAAAAGGGAACTCCGAGCGGGGATCGAACTCAGAATATTAATCATTCGACAAAGCAATTCATATACTTCAAAGTTAAAGAAAAACAACCCAGTTAAACCTGTGATCAATTCAAATACACGTTTCGAATTTTTAGTGAGTTGTCATGCACGAAAATGAACAAATAAACAATTCAGAAACTGTAAAAATACGCATTAAAATATCCTAATTCATTATCTATATAAAATATAACAGGGTATAAGTAAATCAAAGTACGACAATATTACGTACACAATGGATACTCAATTTTATCAATCACAGCGTAAAGCTTTTATTTTATGCTTATCTGGAAATTGTGTTTCTACTACAGTTTCGAAAGTATACGAAACCAAAACACAGGGTTAAAAATTGTATGTATTGCAGTATATAAAAGTAAAAAATATGGTTCGGAACTTTCCCTTATAAGAGCTTTAATATTTATCTGTATAATCTCTCTGACTATAATACATTGTATGCAAAAACTAGGTTAAGTGGTTCTCTGGTTAAGACAGCAGTTACGGTCAACAAAAGCAAATAATGTTATAGTATAGGGGAAACGATTGTACCTTGAACATAGTGGACCTTAGAACAGTCCTATGTTTATGACTACCTATGTTATATAGCGACTATTCCGTACACTCTGTTCTGTGTCAAGCTTCCCTGGCAATAGTCCCTTTCTTTTTTGTGTTCAGGTGGCTGTGTGTTAATTGAAAAACAGAATACTTTATCTATAACATAAAATTCAATTCTACATGTAACATTATCAGTATGTCTCACCATGTTGATGATTTCGTACAGCCTCCAGTACCATGAAACCTATGTCTATCCTCGGAAGCTTCTAGAAGAGGAACATGATACTTCAGACATTTGGGAAGCTTATGCTACAATTGCCTGTTCATCTCACACCAGAAATGAATTAAATGTTTAACATTGTAAACTAAATAATGCGCATGGCACTATGACAGAAAATTATATACTTTTTTATCATAGAACAATACTCAACATTTGGTTCTAATGAAAGTCCTCTGTTGAGATGAGTACCGCTTAGTCTGTACAAATTCCAGTCTACCCCATTAGATGGTCCTGAGAAGATTTTCAGGTTTCTGTCAGTCTAACCAGACGGCGGAATAGTACATAGAATTGAAGACCATTCCTATAAGTTGTGACGACAAATAATCCTTGAGAAGATATGTATATTCCTTGATGTGCAGTTTAACGGCACACACATGATTGTGTGGAGCACGGAAATTAATTAAGAAAATAAATAAAGTGTGTTAAGAGAGCCAGAATACTAAGATGACACAAATTCACAGAAGTTATCGCAATCTCTCTAAAGATGAAGAAAACACATGCATTAGAAAAAATATAACAACTAAATTGAAATAAAAACAATTACATAAAGAAAGTTGTCATGACGTACTTTGCGAATGTAACTAGTTTATTTCTTTAGTTTTAGTATTATACACTCATACTAAACAGTATGAATTATTTTGATATTGTATAAATCATTCTTTTTGTGAATAAAAGCTAAAGTCCCCCTAATGGTTAGAGTAGAGCTCTGAAAGCAGTAGGCCATCAGCAGGAGAGATTTACTACTACATAGTCCTAAATAATTGAAAACATGTCACAAGCACGTGATCCGACGTGTTTGTAGAGCTAGGTCAGGCAGGGTTATTCTAGCATCTAGTACGGATACAATAGTTTAGTAAGTTAAACTATTGTTTGAATTTTAGTACAGCTACAGAGGAGCTAGAATAAAACTACAGATCACAATTGGATTAGAAAACCTCGAGCCTTTAGGTCAAATAATCTAAAAACATTCGTACATTTTGCATTCCAATTAAAGTTGAATTCAAGATAGCATTGATTTAATTATATTGAGGCCTTGTATCCATACTTAATTTAATTGAAATAGACTGACACTTAACTTTATTGTAAAAACATACAGCAAGCGTTACAGTTTCAATGTCCTAACAACAACTTAATCAGACGAAACACCAATCAACACTAACAGTTCATAAAAAGCACCAAAAGGCAAAGAGATACTTTCTACGTCATCCGCCAATTTTACCCAATCAAAGACCTTTTGACACAGGCCACATCCCCTAGTCAACTATATCGCGATATAACATACTTGTAACAACAAACAAGATAACAAGGAAATTGAGTCGAATTATTGATATCGGCCGATAGTGATGTGCTACTGGGGAGACTAGAAATGTTTTAAGTAACTTGCAACTAGATTTCATACTACCTGGAAATTAATGAATAACATGTCAAATAGTTCTAGTTAATAACGACAGATTCATTATACTTGTATTGTAATAGGTCAGGTTATTTCTATTTCATATTTAAACGTCCTTTATGTAGATTTTATGTATTTTTATTACGCAATATAATTCTCCAGAAAGTCATTAAACCTATTATTTCTCAAGCAGCAGGAATAATAGTAAAAAGATCATTGAAAACATTAACTCTCATGGTACAGAGAGAATATAATAGTCGTCAAAAACAAATTCAGTATTACTCTCCATTAGCGTAAAAAGCTATTTAAAGTTTCGGTTTTAAGCAGTGATAAAAGTATCTTCTATAGTACAAAAATAAATCTGTACAAGAACACCTCACCCATACACACACCACACTTAGCGAAATTTTTCTCCTAAGATCAGCAGAATCTCACTTCAGAAGACAAAAAAAAAAAAAAAACCCTTTTACATCATAAATTAAATGATATTTCTAACTTTTCACCTAATTTTCATATATTACTTCGGGGTAGATGATACCAGAAATGTCTTTTTCTTTCTTTTTTTTTGTAAAAAAAAAAGGAAGCAGATTTTATGATTTAGTGTAGTATATTAAGACGCGCGAAGGAGAATCAATTTCTCTTCTCTTTAAGATGGAGTAGCGGTCGTCATGGTTACGTGGAAACCCAAGAAAGAAAAATACTTTAAACATAAGAACGAGTAAAGTCGTTTTATTATGAATAAAATTTTAGAATATCCATATTTCAAGAGCTCAAATTACGTTAATGTCTCATAAGAGACAGGTTGGACTGAAAAAAGAAGTCGTTTGTCGTATATTGCCCGCAAACTTCCAAATAGGAAAAGTTTTATGAACTGGTAAGTTTTCTAAACTGAGGTCAATATTTTTTTTTATTATTAAGAATCACCAGAGTGTTACATAGCAACTTGTTTACTGACTCAGCTAAGCATTTTGAGAAACTTTGGGAGCAATCAAAACAAAGTTTTGCTGTGTAATAGTTTTTTTTTTCTAAGCCCACGAAAGTTACCGGAAATCAAGTGATCATCATAATAAACCTTGTACGATCTTGTATGAGACACCAAAACACGACTTTTAAGAAATACATCTATTTTGTTTTCTACATGTGTTCTCCGAACTAATCCTTGTGTGTGAAAGGACAATAGTTTGTTAATATTCTGTAGTTTCATCTGAACTGTACGGTAAATTTATTCCGAATATTAACACTTTAAGTGATACTATTGGCAGTTTCAAATCGTATAGTTGCGACAGTGAAAATTGTCAATTTCACTGTACCTCTTCAAATTGTCATAGTTTTCTAAAATCAAAATTAAGATTATACGTGACGATGCAGAGTACAAATCTCGCTTTCTGCGTCATTGCAATTTTGACGTCTATGTTTATTTTTATGATTACGCGCAGGGGCTTTGTTTTTATTGGTTGAACGTGGGAATTTGAAGTTAGAAAACTCAGGGGGTTATGATTTGATCTCTGCATGAGTTGCAAGAGCAAATCTATTTGATGCTTCATGTATGATGGGAGTTATGATGTATTTGTTATTTTCCTTCACTTTCTTGACTCCGAATAATGACTCACTTTAGTTAATATTGCTTACATTTCATTTTTAAGAGTTTCCGTTCACATGATGTAGTTGTTTTGAGCTTTTATCTACACCGCATAAGTTGTGTAATTGGCAGGAAGGATGCTGAGCAATTTTCACACCTCGCATCAATAGTTGGAAGTATTTTGTGTATGGTGATTCCTGTACATTTACGACACTAGCACCTTGAATGAGTAATTCCAAGTATTTGACTGTTACAATATTAGGAAAGAATAGTGCTCAAATTTAATACATCATTGGTAAATGCTTTTTTTTATTCGATATAATATTATGTTCGTAATCTTTGTGTGGAATTTTAAGCAGGAAGAGGGGCATTGGTAATCAACTTTCATTCACTGCCTTTTTCACATATGGAACTGACATATTTTCTGAATCAAGTCTAACATCTAGAAATTTTCTAACTTCTGACTCTTTAAATTCGGAGGGTTAACCCGTGTTCGCCATCTTGAATTATATTCGTGAAAGAAATATATTTATAACATCTATTTTTTTGGGTTATACCAAGACGTCACGGTAAGTTCTTTCGGATGAGAATGTAACCTGCCAATGGACGCCTTTACACGATGTTTGTATAGTTCTAAATTTGTTACAGAGTTTGAAATATTTGTTTAATGATTTTTGAAGACAATTTACGCAAAGTATTTCCGTGTAACTCCAACACTTTTGGTGTTTAGATCTGCTTCAACTTTTGATACTTTTCCTGTTAGGAATACATCTTCTTTTTTATGTTTAGCACTAACGCCATTTTAGCTATCAGTACCAAAACTATTACTATTGGTGTTTTCCACTCTAGTATCAGGTTTTCCGTTGTAATACTAACACTGTTCAAACTTTTCAGTCCTGAGCTGTTTGCCATGGGTACTTCAAAACCAGAGATTCACTTTTTAGCGTTAGAACGTCGGAAAACTAAGTTAAGGTCACACCAAGTCTCCTGCTCTCATTTTGATCTTGATAATACTTATGACAGGGAAAGTACAATCACATGTCAAATATGTTTATTTTAATTTAAGATGTTAACATATACATTGTTTTATTTTAAAGCAAAAGAGAGTTTCGCAGAGGAACTATTATCGCCCTATCACTGTAAGAAAGAAAGTACTTAACGTAAGTATGTGAAACTGTAGTTTAGTGTCAAAATATATGATGACAGTTCTTTCAGTGAATATCTTATTTGCTCACTAATCAGAGCTCCTGATGGATGCAATGTCCTCCAAAGTGACGTCAGCTGCACTAACAACCACACAATATGTTGGCAAATCCTGCACGCTCATAGAGATTTCTCACGGCCGGGAAGCCCAACTCTCTGCACAATTTTGTGATTTTCACTTTAAACCTAGCAAACGACGCACACTTCTATTTCTTTAAGCTGTTTTCATATCCTAAGTGCCAATGTACAAATTATAGTAGTACGGCCTCCGAATACATCATACATATCTACATGAGAAGAAATAGTTTGGAGATTATCTGCCAAACAGTCTGTATCGTAGTGGAAAATTAAAAGCAAAGCTATATTGTGAAGGACACATGATGAGTTTGAGCTTTCTGCATTCATTGTTCGTTCTGAACCAAAACACTCTATTCTTCAAGTGAACTGACAGATCCTAGTTGCTAGCAATAGGATTACGACCGAATCATTCATTCATTCATCTATCTAGACCTTAGATAGGTATACATTTCTTTCTAGTGGTGATTGTGACCACTAGTAAGTGTGTGTGTATGAGTGTACTTTTGCTTGTATGGATGTGTGGATGCCTACATTAAAGTATACAGTGGTTTCTGTGAATGTATATATTTAAGTATGCAGTATGTCTCTGACAAAAATGCCTCAAACTTCGGGAGGTGATTTTTCACATGAAAACAACATAAAAGTTCTTTTGAAGGAATTTTGAAATATGCCTACTTTAGGAGCTAACGCTCAAAGTTAAGGTAGCATCGTTACAAATGACGTCACATCACGAAAAGTAATGACGTAAGCCGTCTCTGCTAAGCAAATAACATCGAGGTAGCCTACCTGGTAGCCGAGCGGTCTACGGCGCTAGGCCAGCAACTCGAATGTCCCGGGTTCGAGTCCAGACAAGACATGGGTGTGGAGATTAATGGCTAAAGGGTAAATCGTGACGGGCCCAAGTCCAAAGTTACTAGACTGGCCTATATAATATATATATATATATATATATATATATATATATATATATATATATATTTTAAGTTTTACACATTCGAAGTAGTACTGAATACACTATCCCATTCGGGTACTACTTCGACTGCGACTTGCTAAGCCAACACCGCCTACATCATTACGGCATGTGTCGAGATGTGACGTCATTTGTGACAATGCGTTCTTAACTTTGAGCTCCCGTACCTCCGACAGCACGCATAATTTTGTAATTGTCTTTTATAAAGGAACCTCTTTCTTGTTTTGTTGTAAATAATCCCTTCCAAAGTTTAGGGCTTTATTTCCGTAACACCCTGTATATGCTTTGACATTTTAAATTATTTAAAACGTACTAAACGTACTACGTGCATCATGTGACGAGAATTTATATTGGACGTGACAAAAGACGATATAAATTCTTATCAAACCCAATTTAAATGCAGGCTATCACTATAACAGCTGGTTAAAGCGTGTTCAACTACTGTAACACTTTATACAACTACTTTCTAAAAAATCTTACTATTCTACATCTTTTCCTTTTTCACGCTTTCATTTCCTTGTCATGACTTTCTTTCCATATCCCTTTATTCTCACCCTTCTCTTTCTTCTTCTTCTTCTTACTCTCTCTTTCTCTATCCATGAATGAGTTTCGTATTGTGACAAGAAGTAAAGCAGCCTTACTAGAGAAAATCCTTCAGTTAAGACCTTCTTCATCTTCCTCTGTATTTTTTTTTTTGTAGATTCCTTTTTCGTTTCTTTTTTTTTCCCTTAACTTTTCTTCTCCACTTGCTTTTTCACCAAAGTGCAAAAGTTGAAAGTTGTAGGTGCTGGTGGTAGTGGGTAATGCTGAAGTAGAGAGAGACACATGGCCCTAAGGGGATTTCGTTCAGACTTCAATACCTCTCACTCCTTTCACCCAGCAACTCTGAGTGAAGACGTCACTCTGAATGAAGGTGACGAGAAAATGATGCGAAATAGAGGAGTGAGAAATATAGATGGAACGGACGGAGAATCTTAGCTCTAATTCTTCCTAGTTTTGTGTACAAGTTGCTTTAAGCAGCTTATAGTTATATCTAATATGGAATAGTGGATGTAGACAGAGAGGGGAATCGTAGTCTAGTGGCTCTATGTGTTGATTTTGCAAGGTAAAAATACAGATAATAATAGAGCATAAGCAGAAAAAGAGCTTGAACGTCTGTTTGTTAGGTAATACTTCAAAGGGATTGTTGAAACAACCTACGTGATGTAAAGAATTTGATCAAGTATTTCATTTTGACACTAGGATAGCAACAGATTTGTGTTCTGATGACGCCATACGTAGTTAAATTTTCGAGTTTTCCCCTTAGTTTCATCAAGCGAATGCTGTGTTACACTGCATAATGTAAAGGTAAGAAAGTAATTGTAAATCTTACTTTTGAAAGTTAAATAAAATATTAGTAAAAAAGAAAGATATAGCGTGTAGTAAGGGAGCCTGTGGGCCTCAACGTGCACCTCCTGATTCTACGTAACCAATGTTTACTTTATTCCCTGTGGTCTGAATAAATGGTAGTCTTGGCCCAAACATTACGGCTAAAGGTATTAAAACATTATGTAACCAAGATCACGGTTTTTCTAGAGGTACCGTAATAATATAAGTATTTCCGTTCATTAAAACCGCAAATGTCTCTCAGTATGAACATGCAATATTAATATGTTATAACGGTGATGATTTTTTCTTGTTTATAAACGTAGCTACAACTACCTAAAAATTAAATAGATCTTCCTGCATAACTACATTATTCCGTTGACCGATAAGTATGTCACAGTTGCAGACAGCTTAAGTAGAAACTTTCTCGTTCTGGTATAATATATTTTGTAAGATTTCCTCCGACATATTTCTTTTGTTTGGTATAAAATACCTATGCAAAGTGAAAGAGATCGCTTGTTGTTGCAGTAAAAAAGGAAACATATTGTTGTTCATGGTCTTATTTTCAAATATGGCATCTATGAGGTATTGTATGCAATTGAGGCTCTGCAAATATGTGCTTTGGTATACAATTGATAGACAAATACAGAAAATGACGTCGTCGGGTTTATGCCACAGATACCAAGAAACTTAAACAAAACTCAATTCGATCAAAATATGACGTCATCATTTGCTCCCACGAGAGTACAGACGTTTAGAATGTCATGGTAACAAATCGTGTTAACGCTTTTCCTAACGTATTTACATCGTTGACCTGTAAAACATTCAAAGGTAAAAGAGTTGCTGCAATGTAATTAGATAAGTAAATTCTTAAAGAATGTTAAATAATTCTTTTGAAAGAAAATCGCACAAAATTTGGAAATTTGAAGGAAATTTGAACGAAATATAAAATGAGGAAAAAATATTAATTTAAAAACTACCAATATTAAAAATTAATAATACCAATATTAACACATATTGGTATTTTCAATGCATACTTATGGCAATATATGAAAAAGTTAGGATCTTATTGATGATTATTTATGTATTAACTTCAAGTAGAAGTATGTTTTCGTGTACAACTAAATTAATAAGAAATATCAGTAAATGAGAAGCACTGATCAAATTCCTATTCTTTTATCTGAGGAATAATAACACGAAAGCAATTTGCATAATTTAAAATTATCTACAGTACAAAACATTACGAAAATCTCTATAATGTTAATGAATACTTCGGATCATCTCAATATTGCAGGCAACTTAAAACTATTTATCGGTGATATTTCATATCACAGCACTTATCTTAAACACGGTCAGATGACATAAGTTGGCATATAAAGAGTTTTTCATTATACAATAGTAGATGAAAAGAGTACTTCATTTGAACCTCTGGATGAAAGTCTTACAACTCCATCATTTTAAGATTAAATAAGAAATTACGTACAACTAGAAACAACTGAATAAATAAGAAAAATAGCATTACTCATTAAAAGTGGTTTATGTCACTATTTTCTGTTGAATACATTATTTTAATATATGATTTTAGCGACTAACTAATTAACAAACTAACTCTATGGCTTATAGAACTCCCAAGTTCATCACCGCAGTAACAAACGTTCGCCATTGGGTTCTATCCTGGGCACTATCAAGCCAGTTTTCATCACGAACACCTAATACTCGAAAATATCTTCTAATATTGTACTCCCAAAGACGTCTCTATCTTCCCAATGGCTTTCTTCCATCCGCCCTTCCAACCAGGATAGAATATAATCTTCGTTTTCTCCCATCCGAGCTACATGACCTGCCCACCTTAGTTTTCACGATTTCATTATTTTTACAACATCTGGTGAATCGTAAAGTTCGTGGAGTTCTTCATTATGCAGTCTCCTCCACTCTCCAATCATCTCGTCCTGTTTCAGCACGTATATCTTTCTCAGGACTTTATTTTCAAACACACGTAATTTATGTTCATCTGCTAGGGTCGTACTCCAACTTTCGCAACCGAAAAGTATTATCGGTAGAATAACCGTTCTTTATATTTTCAGTTTCAATTTCCTTGATATTTATCGCGAAGTTAGAAATTTTTGGACTGAATAGAAACACGCATTGCCCAATAATAAGTGACCTTTTATTTCCTCCGTGACCTCATGCTTGCTTGTTACGTAAGCTCCCAAGTATTTAAATTTGTTTACTTTCTTTATGATCTCATCCCTAATTCTTATATTTTTATTTCCTTCATTCCCTGTGTTTCGGCTTGTTATTATGTTTTATCTATGTTTACCTGTAAACCTATTGCTAAGACATCGGTGTTGCTTTGTAGTGCATCTATATCGTCCCCTATTAAATCTACATCATCAGCGTATACAAACATTCAATGATAGCCCCTTTTTGTTCCCTTCAATTTTTAAAATCGCATATTCTAAGGCAACGTTAAACAGTAGTAGTGACAAGGCATCGCTTTGTTTCAATCCGTTGCGAATCTTGAACTATCTGACATTATTATCTGTCCGTATTCTGCTTATGGGGTCGCTGAGACACATCTTCACTAGTTGAACCAATTTTTGGAATTCCAAATCGTATCAGGATACTGTATAACTTTTGCATTTTGATAGAATCATGTGCTTTCTTAAAATCAATGAATAGCTGATGAACCGTCCCATTGTATTCCCATTTGTTCTCCAAAATTCTTCTCAAGGCGAAAATCTGGTCCAACGTGGATCTATTTCTTCTAAATCCACATTGGTGATCTCCAATTATTTCATCTATGTATACACTTAGGCGTGTTAGCAGAATATTACTTAACATCTTGTAACAGGTTGGAAGTAACGAGATTCCGCGGTAATTATTACAGTCCGATTTATCGCCTTTTTTGTTTATCGGAACAATTATTGAGGTTTTCCATACCTTTGGGAGCTCCTCCTTTCTCCATATAGCGTTTATCAACTTATGTAGTTCCTTGATTAGTGCCGTTCCTCCTGCTTTAATTAATTCGGCTGGAATATTGTCTATTCCTGGTGATTTGAAATTTTTCAATTCCTTTACCGACATTTCGATCCCGATCTCACTAATACCGGGAATCAACTGTTATGCGGTATGGATTTCGAGCTCCGCTGTTTGTTCCCCGTTGTGTACATTAGAAGTTTATGGAAATAATTTTTCCACACATCGACAATTTTAGTTGGATCCGCCTGAAAATCTTCACGTTCATTTCTAATCATTCCTAACCTCGTTATTTGTCTTCCCGTTTTACTCTATTTCCTGAATCTTCTGTGTCAGCTATTCTCGCTTTTTGTTTCTGATCCCGAGTGTGACGTTTCGTTTCGCGTTACTGCAGTGGTTGATATTTGCATCGCTTTTCTTACTTAGCCATCGTTGCCTTGATTGGTTTCGTTCCTCATGCACATTAAGGCATTCTTCATCAAACCAAGATTTGTTTTTCTGTTGTTTCTTCTCACCTACACGTTCCTTCGCTGCGCTCTTAATTGTTTCCGAAATTGCCTCCCACATCTTACTTACGTCAATTTCATTATTAATATCATCATTATTATTACTCGAGTCGGCTAGGATTTCGAACCTATTTGAGAGTTCGAGTTGGTAATCTGCTTTTATGCTCGGATTGTTTAATCGTTTAATTCCGAATTTCAGTTGTTTTGACCCATTGTTTTCTCTGTTCGCGATGCATAACTTTTCCCTTACTTTTGTGATCACTAATTGATGGTCTTTGTCACCTTTTGCGCCTCTGTACAACCTAACATCCAGTATGTTGGTCTGTCTTCGTCTGTCTACTAATACGTGATCGATCTGGTTGAGAGTTTTGCCGTCCGGAGATAACCATGTGTATAGATGTATGTCTTTGTGTTCAAAGTACGTGCCCTTTACCAGTAGGTTTGTCAAAATCGCAAAAGTTATCAGTCTTTTTCCATTGTTGTTGGTCTTTTCGTGAAGGCTGTATTCGCCTATAGTAGGTCTATATTTTTCTTCCCTCCCTACATTTACATTGAAATAACCCAACACAATTTTCGAATTATACCTCGGTATTCGGTTAAACAGCCTTTCTAGCTCATCGTAGAATATATCTTTGTCATTATCAGCAGCCACCTCGGTCGGAGCATAGACTGTTAATAAAACCGTGTTGCCCCATCGAGTACGTATCGTAACGTACGATAGTCTTTCGTTTACGAACTCTATATTCTGAACCGCCATAAGGATACTGTTCTTAATGAGGAATCCTTTTCCGAAATCGTGAGACTGTGTTCCCCCGTAGTAGAAAATGTACTTGCCCTGTCGTATGCTATCTTGACCCTCCCACCGAACTTCTTGTATCGCTAATATGTCTAGCTCTTACTTCTCGGTCTCGCGTACCGCCACCTGAAGAGCACCCGTTTGGTATAATGTTCGTACGTTCCACGTTCTTATTCTAAGGTCTTTCTTAATCCTGTTCTTGGAGGCCCCTGAAGCAGTCCCCGCCCGGAGATCCGAATGAGGGACTAGTTTACCTCCGGAATATTTTATCCCAAGAGAATCCATGAACCATCTGTTACTATTTCTTGACATGTTTTAGCGATGTAGAATTGTCAGCTCTACGACCTCGCAGTAAAGGTAGACAGCAAGATGTCGTCCTCTATCCATGTCTGGGCCTTGCCGATGTCATTCATCTTCAGCCTCAGAGTGATAATAGCGATGCTGCTTCCCCTCACCATGATATGTTCGGGGTTATCTTCCCCTAGCCTTTGAAGATCTCTCTACTAACTGCAAGGTAGCAGTACTGGTTTTGGTCCGCCACGGAATATTTCCGGTACCCACCATATCTGTTCCGCATTCCCCTATCCGCCACTTGGTGAGGCGCCTGGTGGGAGACCAGTAACTCCAAGCCGGCGATTTTAGCAATACAACTATTTAATTTGGTAATTTCCCAATATTGTTAAAATTATCTCAATTTGAAAATTTAACTATTTGTTTTAAAATCGCAGTATATATATTTAATTACTCAATATCAAAAACTGATACATTTTAAAATTAAATATAACTATGGTGTAATTGGAGTAAAGTGAAGTAAGTTTATGTAGATGGTATAACTATAGCCTTCAGTTTGAATATGGAATGGTGTCAATATATATATAAGAAATGTTTAGAAAGTCCTTCATGGGATTTTGTGACAGATACCTGGCAATTAAAAATAGCTTCAAAGTTATAATGTATCATCGTTGAGTTATAAGAATACTACTTCAAGTATTCCAGTGTTCTTCGTTGGGGTCTTGTTCTAAAAAAGCTTACATCCTTATTTACTGGTTATTGTTTTAGTAATTACAGTACTCCCTCTATAATTCGACACTTCACTTATCCGGCCCTGCCAGTAATCCGGCGATTTTATAACCTCCCCAACCCAAGACAAGTGACGTGTTTAATAAACAGCTCGTGGATACAGCTGATAATGTTTTGACAACAGGTGACGGCAGCAAGTGGCTGACTGGTGAATGTAACCAGTTTTTGACAGACGATGACATCATAGAGGATGCGACCACAATAGAAGAGGATGAAGAGGAGAGTGAGGGAGGAGAAGTGACGCCAGCTATTCAAATAATACCTCACGACGCAGCTATTGATTGCTTTGTTACACGTATTACCTGGTCAAAAGAAAATGGTGTATCCGCGAGTGACATTCTAGTATTGAAACGACTTCAAGAACAAGTGTTCAAAATATCATGCTTTTTCAACAAGTGAAAAAGCAGACGACAATAGAAAATTATTTTACGCCTTCCACTTCAATGGAATAATGTAGACTTTTGATACAAAGCAAGTACAGTACTGTATAGTAAGTTTAAAATTTTCTTTATTGTAGTTTTAGTTTATGTTAACAATTCAATTGCGTGTACAGTATGTACTAATGCAGTGTATGATACAGTATTACATGCACATATGTATACGATAAATCGTGATTTCTAACTATTAGTGATTTCTAGTAATCCGGCGTTTTCGGGAATCCGGCAGATATCGGACCAGAGCACTGCCAGATTACCGAGAGACCATTGTACTTTCTTTTGGAGAACAGCGGATAGGCAAACAGACTGAAATCTCTTTTCCTATAATAACGCCTGAAGTTTAATAGGATTGCCCTCACTTTCACTAGGCGAATGCTGTTGTAGAAATAAGATAAAGGCTTTGGTCACTACCTTACCCTTTCTTGCCTTTAGGAGAATGATCGAAGAAGTACGTTGTGCCTCATAGTTTCCGGTTTTGTCTTTCATATAAGCTAAACATTTCAAATAAATTATATATCTTTCTTGGTATCACAATATTTATTTATATATTAAAATATCCAGGTACATCTTATACGACATTTTACTTTGAACATTTAACAATATAGTGTAACAATAACACATAGACACAAATGAAATTAAAACAAAATAAGTACAATGCAGTTAATACCAGTATAACTTATTATTCAATGACTGCAGGAAAGGACTGATTGCAGAAAAAATAGATCAGCGATAAATTGATTACATTGCCATGGCGAAAGTGAAAGAAAGTTTTGATGTGACATCAAAGGCACCTTTGCTGTGAGCCAAGGACGTATTTAGGGGGTGGGTCCGGGCGGATTGGACCCCCTCCAAAGTTCAGAGTTTTAGGTAGAAATGATATAATTTTAGGCGTAATTATACATATTTAATATACATTCTGTGCCCAGACACACCTTGGACCCTCCGGATACTTGTGGATCTCTCCCAAAATAAACTTCTGAATACGTGCCTGCTGTGAGTCGTATCCTAAGCAGATTTAGAATAGTTCAGACTTGAATTAACCCGTCTAAAGATAGTAATAAACGTGGGCAAACACGAACAACGAAGTTGTTTTAGGCAATACTACACGTGATAGAAAATATTGAACTGCGACACTTTACCCTACTTGAAGTCACATGAAGAAATGAAAGTGGTAGATCCTGTCTTTAGAAGCTCGCCATTTTGTTTATAACGTTAATAGAAATTCACTTTCTCATCACGTGAATGGCTTGATAGCATGTTAAGTAAGGCCCTGGCCGTTACTTTCCCGATCGCTTTCGGGAAACGATGTTTGCTAAGGGACATCATGGGTGAAAGCATGCTCGTTGTTTTTCAAACTAATTCGAAAGTTCAACTGGAAATAGTAAGTCTGGAGTCTGCATTTAACCAACTTCACGCGAAATATGAAGGATTTCACAAGAAAAGATATAAATATGCACAGCTCAAGAACAAATACACATTTGGCCGGACTTTGAATGATCCTCTGAATTTGACCACATTTTCCCCTCTTCTTATCTCTGTTATCACCGTTGCTTACCTTCCTGGAGATACAGAATGAATTTACAGTTCTTTTTCGTCTTTGGGAAATTTGGTACAGTAAAAACAATTTGGTTAGCGTTACCCAATGCGGTGCAAGCAAATGTTTGTTTTTCAACATTACATGGAGAACCCCTATTGTAATTTTAAAATTTATAGGTTGAAAGTAAGTCTATTACATCCCTTTAGAGATTCAAACTTTAGAATATTAAAATACTCGAACTTTAAATTCCAACCGACAGTTTAATTACCTGATAATTTTTGCTTATCCTTTCTCTTATTTAAATCGTCAGTTGGAATATTGCACTATTTTAGTATAGTAAAGTTTGAATCTTGATATGGATTTACTTAAAGTACGTACTTTCATGTCATAATTGAAATAAGGGTTCTCTACGTAATATTGGAAAACATTTGATAGCCCCGCATTCGGTAACGGTAACCATTTTTTTTTCTCTGTGTAGCAAATCAGCTTCTCTTGTTGATTGCAAATAAAATTGCTTGTTCTTTATACTCTAAGCTTTAATGATTACTTTCTATTCGAAAAATAATATTGCATTGAACAGCTTGATAAAAATAAAAACATGTTAGCGCCTGAGTTCATCGCCCTCTAGAAGGTCACAGCTCTAATCGTTTTAAATCTTGAATAATAGGTAGTGGCAACTTTAGAAACAAATACCTTTGGAAACTCTACATTTATTCCCTTTATAGCGCCTTAAGTCTTGTACTTCAATATAGTCATACGAAATGAAATAGAGAAGTTGTCAGGCAAGTCGTTTATTCAAAGGATAGTTCCACTATATTAATCTGGTGGGACTGAAGATAACCCGGGGAAATCTCAGTTAGAATAGCAGGAGTGAACGAGACTTACTCGCACATTTGGAGCAAGAAGTTGATTGTTTTCGAATTCTAAAAACGAAGTAAGTTCGACCATTGACTAAAATACTGCTTCCACGTTCTTCCTTGATTGCAGTGAGATAATGTTCAATAATGAAATACTGAGTTATTTGTGAGTTAGCTACTGTGAAATTATTACTGAGTGACTAAACTTGAAAACTATATATTAGAATCAAGCTCTTGATCCAGTGTACACATCAATTGAAGGTGAGTTTGTTCTGAAAGATACATTCTGTGTCTTCAATGGTATGCATACTTAGAGATAATGAAAATTATGATATCAAACAGCTGTTAGAAAAAGGCGGGGAACAAAGGATTTCTTTTTAAATATGGTCAAAGTATTATATATTCTGAATTCTTGTTGTGTTACCTCCCAAATGAGATATATGCCAAAGCAAAACGAAAATTTCTTGGGTGTATAGTAACATGCCAGACAATCTACAAAGTATCTCAATTTCAGGCTCTACGTGACAAGTTTACTAAAACATAGCGAGAAAACAACTAATTTCGGAAACAAATGACTATCACCATGCTTATTAATGACCCGAAATTAATCAAAAAGCCAATTTTCACAAAAATCTAATTCCAACGATTTAAAGACTTTCCTTATTAGAGAAGATTAAGCTTGCCACAGGAAACATATTACTGGAATTAATTGTAATGTAAATAATTACAATTTAATGATTATTTATTAAAACTAATGTGTCTTTTAAGTTAGAGAAGAATAAGCTTGCCACAGGAAACATGTTACTGGAATTAATTGTAATGTAAATAATTATAATTTAATGAGTATTTATTGAAACTAATGTGTTTATTAAGTTAGAGAAAATTAAGTTTGCCACAGGAAATTTGTGATTCGAATTAACTTTAACAATTTTATGCAACAAGTATAGGTGAAGATAATGAGACTATAATCAACTTCGATGTTCTGTATAATTTCATTTTTGATTGCTTCACTTTAAATATATTTCCTAACTTCCAAAATCTTCTTTCTTGATCCATTAGAGTCAGTAGGACACGTGTTCTGTAAAACTCTGCACTTTTGCCCGCACCACAGGATTACTAAAGAGGAATTGAAGGGAAATGGGGCAAACATAATGCACGTTCCTCTTCTTCCTTTCTCCTCTTCTTATTCCTTACGTTTCGTTCATCATCTTATTTCTTTTCTTTCATATCTTTCGCCTTTCTCTCCATCTGCACGACAAGCTCACATCTTCTTGAAAAAAAAAAAATACGTGATCGTCTTTCTTACCCAGCACAGTCAATGCCACACCCCAACCCAATCCTGTCCCAAGTCACCGCCCCTGCACTTTTCTTTCATTCTTCTTACAGTCTTGTCGTTTTCGAAGGAATTCAGATCCCCCCTCCACAACTATTCCCTGAAAATCCTCCTCCCTTTAGAAAGAAAAAAAATATTGAAAGAAACTGAAGCAGGTTTCTGAAGAGGATGTTAAAGTCGATGATGGAGGTGGATTCGGTAACGAAAAAGATGTATGAAAAAACTGTATTGAAAAAAAAAAAGAACAAAAAAGTTGGGATAAAAACAGAAGAAGAGAAATATAACAAAAAGAAAAAATGAAAGGAGAAAAATACTCTGAAGAATCAACATGTGATATCGTTGAAAGATTACAATAGCTACATAAACACATTAAATTGCCCCCTAACGGAATATTATAAAGTATATAGAATATACAGAACGAATTTTTATCTACAAAAAAAGCATCTACATTTTAAAAAGAAATCGTTAAAGGAAGATGTTTCGATAAGAATGCATCTAGAAATAAAACAAATGATCCAAACAGTTAAAGAATATTTTTATTTCCCGTATTTTTCATCTAAATAAAGAGGAATGTTTGGAATTTAAAAAGTGGCTTGAAATTAGGTTTATATTTTCTACCTATAGTACAGGCGATTAGACATTGCATATGCAAGTTCAGGAAATAATAATATTTTTTTCCTTTATACAATTGTTCCAAAGGTCTTCCTTAAGACCTAGTATTAAAAATCCTAGTACTAGAAATGGAGAACTGAGGGATGTCTTCCGCCAGTTTTTACGATGGAATATATAATTATGCTGCAGAAAGATTTCCTATGAAATCCGTTACTAATTTGATCCTTCTTTTCTCATATACTAAATTCAGCTATGGCAGTGTAGGGAGTAGGGTAGTGATCATTATTAATCAGGATAGGGCGTGTTCAAACTCTGTATACTGCAACCAGCTTCACCGAGTTTTTTTTTTCTTTTTAGAATTTCTCTATCTCATCAAGCAAATTTGGAGATACTTCGATTTCTTAACATCTGCTATCGGTATTCCTTTCCGCCGTAACAGTGCTCGCTGAGTAAACACAGGTTTAAACTTCATGTTAATGTGCAGATTTTTCTTGCCATTTGAAAAGTGGGTAGTGGTTGTACCCTAAAACTTATAAAAATCCCTAAAATTACAATATCTAGTATTACAATCTTGATCTCGTTGTACGTTTTAATATGACAGTAAAAAGAAAAAAGAAATAATTGATGACTAGAGAAAATAAGTGTGACACGACAAAATAAAACCAGTTATGTTCCACCTCAATTGCAAAATGAAATCGCAGCAGATTTATACCCTATGAGATACTCTTATCGAGTTGAAGCACTTTTTTTTACTCATTTAATGCTTGTCTGTACAAACCAATGACAAAAATTAGCGTTTGTATGCAGACAATTGTTAGTGATAAGCTTTTTTTCTAATTTTGAAAAAAACAACAGATATATATATATATATATATATATATAGAGAGAGAGAGAGAGAGAGAGAGACAACTACCGTTATTATTTGCTCAGCTCTTCTAATGTTATCAAAGGTGTCACATGTAGTTACTGACGATGTACGCTATATTTTCCATAAAGCATCAATTTCAGGAAAATTATCTAAGTAGAACATTGGTCTTGAAGTCCAACAAATGTTTAAGGACAGATTCAGTGATCCACTGTACTCATGTGGCAGGTTCGCTTCATGAATTAGCTTTTTACCTTTGCGTTTTGTACACACTAAGCTTTCTATCCTCTTGGAATATTTCTAAATATTTATTAAATATGCCTATAAACATTGTTATTATTTTGAAATAGAATTGAAAAAAGTCCTTAGCATACTATATTTTAATGAGTAGAGTACGCGATTCTTTTCTGTGTAAGGGGAGAAACCTCATTAGTAATTTCTCTTCAGCATCAAATTAAACTAAAATTAAGCATTAGAAACTATGCTATTGGAAACAATATGAATAATTTCTCAATGTTTTGTAATACTTTCAAATTGCAATACCATATTCTAATTTAACATGTGTTGATTTTTTTTTTATAATTCCTGAATAATTCAATATTTTGACTTCTCACGTTTTGTAACGAAAGATAGAAATTATAGACTGAATTTTCAGAGGTTATTTGACATGAAGAATTATGTACATTGACAGAAAAAAAAATCCATATTACAACTTTCTCCCCTAAAAGATGTTTATGCAAGTGATTCTGTTGTTCTTTTTTTATTGATAATATTAAGATAAATGTAGAATATACGTGATATTAGAACTGAATGAGAAACGTACATAATAAACTTAATGTATAAATGAAAATAAATCAAACCATTACATATGCCAGCAAAATAAAAAAAATCTGCGTTTTTCATGAACACTTCTAGCGTTCTTACTTCATAAGGGATACGTTTCATACATGTTCTTCGCAAAAGGTCGTGACAAGCTCCGTCTCAGTTCTTTTGTGGATCAAAATTGTTCAATAATTTGCGAAAATGTGTTAAATTTCACATGGAAATGTTTCACGTGGTCCGCAGACACTTTTGAGGCAAAATAGAATATATCATTATTTTCTCAAAATTTGTGTTCAAGCAACCAAAAATTACAGACTTTTTTTCAAGTACACTTCGTTGTATTATTGATTAATAGTAATTCAGTTTGTACTGACAAATATATTCAATTTGTGTGTCATTTTGTTATTTCAATTGATTATGGCCGTTTAGGTAAATTACAATGTGAATTTTTAAATAGCAGACATATCCTAATAGCAATAGATTTTCATGTCGCGATAGTGTTCACTGTTCGTAAGTTTCGCCGTACAAACAGACGATATGAATAAATACCTCTAGCAAACAGTTAAGAGACCAGTTTCATTACGAAATAATACAGTCAGTAGAATGTGAGATAAAATGACTGAAAACGTTAGAGGACATTGCTAAAGAGAAGTAAAAAGTGTACATTATTTACCATTCATTTAGATGAAAGCACTGGCATTGTGAATAATACAAGTGTAATTGCTTTCACCCTTTACGATTATGAAAATAAGTTGAATGACGAGTTTCGTTTTTTGTAAACATTTTCCATCACCTACCACACCAGCAGAATTGTTTCAGATTGTGGTTGGTTTGCCTTGACGAAGTAGTTTGAGTTGTGAATTTTATTATCCTTTGAACTCGGTGATTAGGTATAATATGTGAAGAAATGGGGGGTGGCCACAAGCAGTTCTTAATGGACTGTAAAGAAGGTGGTTTTACCGAGGAATACCAAGGGTATTGCACAAATTAGTTAAACTGAAGGGTGAAGTTAGGCTCTTTTTGTTTGATTCTACCTTCAATCTTAAACACCGTTTCTATGGCTTTAACTGGACTTTGAAGCGAACCTTATCTTGAACCATCTGAATGCACTCAGTTTAAGCATACAGGGATATAGCATCGCTATTTTCCAGGTTTGAGATAAAACCAAAAGAATGATTTAAAAACTGAAGCTTCGGATTCAGAGATTAGACTTTGCATTCTTCGAATAATTCCTTTCAATGACAGATTTCGTCCAGATGTCAAGACAAAATGTCCCAAAGGAGATCACCAAGATTATTAACTCACATTCGGAGTAACTACATTTGCAGTTAAGGGAGTATTTTCCAATGTCCGATTTGTACAATTTCCAGAGAGAGGGATTTTTCTTTTCTCTCAGAACGTAGAAAACCGTATTTTATATTCGTTCATATACCAGGTTTGGGGGATATTTCGTAAAACAGAGCCAGGGAAGATTTTCGTAGAAAGGGGGAAATCTCAACCATCCCCCACTTCAAATCGAACACTGATATTTTCACATGACTGATGAAAGTGACATCTGGATAAGGAACCCATGTGGTGATGGGCTATCAACCGAACTCTCTGTTACGCCACAAAAAGAAGATTCTTTGGCAGAACTTTCACTTATAGATTATTAAAATTAGTTTCCACAATTACAACTAGCTGACTTTTGGGTAGTAGGCCATAACTGACTTTCCTGAATTCTCAAGAAAAGCTTTGAAATGCTTAACTGTGTTCTCCACTACTTATTTGTGCGAAACCTCAGTTGCGCGAAATTACAGTTTGTTTAATTTAAAAACTGGAGGAGGAGGGACTCCGTGAAGTTTTGATATTTTTCTCCGCGGACTGGAAAGTTTGAGAAAAACTGGGTTCAAGCTAGTTCTTTTCCTGCTCCGACTAATACTGTTTATTTTACTTCTCTCCTACGTAACGATAAAAACGCTTATTAAAACGCACTAAGTTGTGTGAGAGAAAATGTACCAAACGTGTTTAAGAAGGCATGTACAGTTTACATATTTGAGGTACGAAAATGATATTTTTGGAATTTGACGTCAATATTTTTTATACAACGTATAACGAGCTTCAGAACTCTCAACTCGAATTTGCTTTTACAGTAAAAAGTTTAATCTACCACCTACCTAGTAGGTAGTAACTATGTTCGTGAGTTTGTTCAGAAAAGTACTGAAACTTTCTTTTTTTTTTTCTTTTATCTTTTCTATATTTGGCTACACTGCTGAGGAATGAATGGAATTCACTGTCCTTCCCACAACAAACGAGTTCACAAAGTCCAAATTTTACACAGGAATGTATCAGTACTTCCTAGTGGTACTGGAAAATGCTACTGTGGTTTTTACTTCGATGATATCTTATTTCCAAAGAAATAAATTAGGTAGAGTTTATTCTCACGTTAGAGAGGTTTAAATTACCGGTAATTTTAAGATATTTACTTGATCTCAGATTTAAGCCGGTTTGCAGTGCATTAGAAATGCTGACCTTTTTGGCAAGCACGAAATCCGAGAAAGCGTAGTACTAGCAGCGGAGATTATTACTATAGAAAGCATCTAAATATCGAACAAAAATATTTGCAAAAGTTCTCAGAATAGTCAGTTTCAATAATATCCGAATTCAAGGTAGCTTTTCTGATAGCGTTCTATCCTTCTACTTTAAAGTGTCATATGGTGTTATTTTTTGGAGTATCTTAGAGAATCTGTTTCATTACATCCACGAAGAAGATTATTTGATAAGCCTATATGAAATATTTATTTCTATATGATGAAGTATACATATTGGAGGACGAACTGAAATTACGGCGAATTCATAATAACTAATAAAAATAAGTTAATTGCGGGGTAATATCTTGATTTTGTCTCAGTTCACACAGATTGTGCATAGTCCAGCAAAAATATTGGTTTAGATCACTGTTTAGATCATTTTTCTCGTGCTATAAGCGCCTCCAAATACACTGACAAAATAGTTTATTTTTACAAAAGACAAAATTTGTTTTAGGAAATTAAAAACAAATACAGTACAGCACATTTACTCTGAAGAGAATTAATTCGAAAGTTGCTATTTTGAAACGTATTTTAGTTTCTTTCGAAAATCATTTCAGATAAACCGAAGTTCCGGATAAACGACGTTTCAGTGTACTAATATTTAGGCACGGAAGCCTCTTAATGAAATGAGTTTCTTCTATATTAGTTAAAACTGACTTTTATGTGTCGACCTGGATAGGCGTGACTCCGCGTGAGCGACTGCGGTACTGGTCCAACGTTCACAAGGTTGCAAGCTCGAATCCCACCTTCAGTGTGTGTGGGTGTGTTCTTTTTAAATAAGCGATCAAGACGAACCGATGACAATAGATACTAACCTGTCCCATACAAAAGAAGTTTTACCATTTGTGTGTCCTTCTTAAATTTTGTATCCCAATCTCGAATTAATAATGTGGATTCATTATTTTTTAAACAAACTTTAAAAGAAGCACACTAGCATTATCGCAATATGGATTGTGTAATAACCTTAATTATAGCTGAATGCACTCACTGTTTGCTTGTAATCAATATTGAACCAAAAGCAAATAATTAGCTAGAATGGGAATAAGCTCTATTCAATTATTCACAAGATTTCCAGCTGCTCTCAGTACAAATTGAATTACGTCTTACATCTGTCAACATTGCAGAAGTAAGGCGTTCAACTTGTCAAAGTTAACTCTGACTCCGGCGAAGAAGCAACAAGATATTTAGCAGCGAAAGGGAACTCGGAACTTTTTATTTTATCACTTGTGTATGAATATATATACGGATTCTAAGGTGGAAGATGTTCAATCGCTTGCGGTTTTGAAACACTAGTTTGTGCTTTTTCGAAATATGTTTCATGTATGTGAAATGAAAGCTTAATATTTCAGTCGTGTTACTTCTGTTGCACTTAATCGTTGAAGGTTCGAAATCTTGGACTCCAAAACCTTGGAGCATTCACGATCAATTAGGTAGAACATAGTTAAATATTGAATTTAAGATTTCAAATTTGTTCTCAAAATTATCACTATATTGGCAAAACTATTAAAGTTACAACATTAAATGTTTTCTGAGGGATATAATGAATATCATAGCCATTCAGCCCTCCAAAAAATACCTTGGTTCCTCCGAATTGAAGGGCACTGGTTAGGATACGGGGAAAAACACTGTAAGACACTTTAACCTAAGCTTTGTCTTATTTTGATACCAACTACACCATTAGACAGTTCGGGATCTAGAAATTCTCCTATGGGGAGTAACGTTAAATTTTGTCTCCCTTAATACCGCCCTTTACATCGTTTTTTAGCCAAACAACACTACTGGCCGACGCGACGGCCACAACATTGTATCACATCACATAATGTAATTTTGTTAACATCTCTGGAACCTGTCGTGTCATTCTTATTACTAACTCCAGTAAGGCAGTAGACCTGCCTATCTGACTTGAATCGCAGTTTTGAATTTTAAAGATGAAGGTAAGTTGTATGGAGTAACATTGAAAATGTTTTAGCGTGCCGGTATTGAAATTTTGAACACGATTCAGGTCAATTTCAGTTTAATAGACAATTTTACTTCCTTTTAGGAGCTCTTATTTTTAACTTTTAGCTGTTTGCCGCCCATACACGTGCCGCCCGGGGCGCTTGTCCCCTTTGTTCCTTCCCTCCCTAGATCCGGCACTGCCATTAGACAGTCTACATTTCTTTTCGGACAGATAATTTTATTTCAAATTAAGATACTTAAGATATTTTGCAGATAGTGATAATGCAAAAACCGCTGTGATCTATTCTTTCTTTAAATAATTAAATTTATATTAGAGGATATTTTACGTATTATGTAATATAATTTGGCAAAACTATTAATAAGGCTTTGTAATGAAAATATTTAACTTTAGATGTAATTTTCATAGCTCTATTCTGTATTTAATTACGCTCTAGGAAATGTCCTACGAATAGTTCAGTTTTTTGAGTCCAGCGTTTTAAATCTTACTCCATAAGGAGATTTTCTTTCGAGAATGAGGGGAAATAGTGAATGAAATTTCGTCAACATAACAACGTCAACCCCCTTACATGAAGTAGGAAAACTGAAATAATCCCAGAGATTAAATTTGAGTGTTTTGCACATGCATCATATTCTCCTGACCTCGCACCATCAGATTACAATTTTTTTTTCGGTTTCAGGGGGGAAGGGGAATCTAAGTGGTCGAATATTTGGTTGCGATCAAGACGTCAAAGAACTTGTGCATAAATGGATTACCAGATTCCAGTGGCGGCGCAAAGCAATCTGGGGCCCGGGCAAGTAAATTTGATTGAGACCCTTTCGAAAACACAATCGTGAGCACAGACTGCTACCATTGGCCATAATATCATTCTTCCCAGTTATTCCGAGCTCCTAGGAAAACTGTGGAACTCGCGACGGACTGACTAGCCAAGACGGAAAACCTTCGGTTCACTCGCTATAACCAATGCATGATAATGAATATTGAGATTGTGGAGAGGCATGCTTCTCAGCCACTCGACTACAGGCAAGTGCACAAGTAAGAGTCATGAGACGGCATAAATACTGCGTGGCCGACCACCATCGAGGCGCTCTACTGATTATCTTAATGAGGAATTATTCACTTGTGGAGACCGGCGCACAGTAAGACGAAACTCCGCCCCATCCTAATTATAAAAAAAAACCTGCGAAATTAATACCGTCTGAACACCGAAAAAGAATGGTTCAGACGGGGGTAGAACCCCCCTGGTCAGGGGTTATAGGTGCGCTAGATGCTTCACATTCACGTAGTATAGGGATCACATTCATATTTCATCTTAACGTTAGCGCTTAAAAAAAAAACAGCTGTTTAACGGGTTGCTTATATGAAAGGAAATTTCTTCATAAGATCTGCTAACGTGAGGTAAATTAAATGAGTTAGTGAGATCTCCCCAGGTACAAAACAAATAGTGTTTCTTCTTTCAGAAGATTTTATTCGGAAAACTCGTGGGGGAATCACGAAAATTATAAATAATGTATAATGACTCTAATGTGCTAAAAATATGAAACAACAATAGGCCTTAGTGTTCCTTAACAATATGCTGTACTTCCTTAGTTACCCCCATAGATATGTGAAAAACACAGAGACTAGCAATTGTCTTTCCGGGCGTCCATTTCCAAACGTGTTCTTGCCCAAACACCATAAATGTTTGGAAATTGACACAAACACTTGCTATACACTTCTAATTTTTGCGCTAGGGAAAATTTGCAAGTATCTTTAAAATAGCTGGAGAACGTATAAGTTTACCAATATTTTACTTCTGCAAAATAATATAGGAAAAGATAAACTTATATACAACATATTTATGATTCTGTTGTTTACATTCTCACGAAATTTCAATGCATTTGAAGACATTTAGAATCGCAAAATCTTACTAATGAGTTCGATGGTGATAAAACGAACTCAACCATGCCAATATCTCAATTTCAAAAGTTTTGCAGAAGAACCCGTTTTGAAATGGACATCTGGGTTGTAGCTGTTGTAGTAATATTTAAGGCACGCTGTGCGTGTATGTATAGGAGAATATATTATTTATACTTTTCGTAAAAATGTGTCAGATACGTTACGAATTACTAAATCGTAGGAAAGTTTCCAATTTGTTCTTAAGAGCTCAGGGATAATTAGGACTGAAATCCTTCCGAAAGATTTATATCCCTGTTTGGAGGCAAGAACTCATGGAAGAAATAATATGATCTTTTTCACCTTAGAAGTCATAGCGCGTGTCCCATTTCTATCACATTCTTCTAATGAGTCTAATCCAGCACTCTTACACACCAACTCCCACTTCACCCCATTTCACTACATCGTTTCTACTTTTAACCCGTCCTTCACTTCTCCGCTGTCTTTCATTTACAAAAGGTGCGCATTCTATAAGCACCACCGAAAAGTATTTACGCGCGCAACGCGTTTTCTCACGTTTAAGGAGATTTTACGTAGAAGGTTGCAGCTAGTGGCAGCTAAATTTTGGATATTCTAAAAGTGTATATTCCAAGCTTTATATTAACGAAAACTCAGAGCTTGGGCCACTTAGCTCTTTTTTTTTTGTGCGTTTCGAAAATTTGACAGGTTGAAAAAAACGTTAGTTTTTATGCAAATCATAGGCAATTGAAGTTGTTATAATATTTTTTGCTAAAAATTAATAAAAATATGATAAATGGAACGCACGTTATTACGTTTCTTTCTTTCAATTCCTGTACAATGTATTGAAATGAAAGTAAATAGAATTCCAATAAAAACTGGGGGACATTTTGTACATATACTTTGGGCGCTGAAATACCTCACAAAGACTCTGCCTAGGTATTTTCATAATAAATTATTTGTCTTAATTTCTGCTGCATGCAGAAAGTATGCATAACCGTGTTCTCAAAATGTTAAAAAAATTCGAAAACTTGAGCGGACACGCACTAATAATTATGCATTTCAGAATTACAAACGAAATAGTTTTGTGTCTATTGGATATTTTACTATAACACAAGATAGTTTTGGAGCTTTTTTTAAATTCGCATTTTGGTATTTTATCCCAGTTTTTTTTTTATTTCGTCCCACTGTGCGGCGGGGACCCCGCTCGCCCCTACTGCCAGATTCAGACTTCTCTGCTGCAACATAGGCGCTTCCCAAAATATGGCGCGCTTGCATTGAGAGACTAAATGGTAAAATAATAACCTGTTTTCCAGCACATCCCAAAAAAATAAAGTGTCAAAAATATTTAAGGTTATATAATTGAACCACCCTTGTAATGAGACAAAAGAGACGACGCTTTAATTTTGGCTCAACACCCCCAAACTGAAAATCCCAGCATAATTCCTGACTCCAATACGCTCACTATGTACTATACAGAAGCATCCAGAAAGTGCACTGAAACTACTTAATAAACCCAACGTTTTGCCGGTATGTCACTTTAGAGAATTATTGTCACTAACCTTTTCAACCTTAATTTAACATATTTCATTATAATCAATCTGATTACACATTTACAATACTCCATTTGTACTGGAATTATGAAATAAAGACAAAGGAAATGGTTTGTCATTTTGAGCGGATAAATTGACAAAACTTCGACATTTCTCAAAACTTTCAAATTAGTACTGAAATAGCTCTCAGCTATACCTCAACGTAGCGGAGATTAATTAACACTAGTCTACGAACAATTTCCTACATCTACCGCTGAGCAAAACTATAAACAAGGAGAAACAAAAGTTGGTTACGTTAGGCCATGTTCCTCTAATGTTTGGAAAATTTCCTTCTAATATAAACATTTTCCGAGTAATTAATAAGTGACAATGTTCCAACACTGTAAGGGGTATAATTCATATATAACCTTTTGGAAGCCTTTGTTTCATGTAGTGAAACAAAGAATGTGTATAGCCTAATTGAAACTAAAAATGATGTGGTGACATGAATCCCAAGTTTGTTATGGATAGTGATTGCTCTTCCGATGTTGTTATTTTCTGCAAACAAAGGCCTTGAAACCTTTCCTTTGTTACTGAAACCTCAACAATATTCTGTTCTTTATTTACAATACACGAACAATTTAGATATACATTTGAAAAACGTCTAAAACAAAATATTGAATATTAAAACAGAGGTATAGCTAATGTTTTAAAAATGAATAAATGAACTTTTTATGTGTACTGTAACAAAGAGTAACGCAATAACATTTGAAATGGCATTTCAAATGTGTAGAGGAGAAACAAAGAAAAGATCAATTAAATTTACTTTACGTTACGTTAATTGTATTCAAATTTACAAGTGCATTTAATTATAATACTCCCGAGTAAATATAACAATTCATAAAAGAATGCTAAGATTATTTAATTCGTGAGTGCATCGCCGTTTAGCAACTGTCGGATTTTCAGCAGAAAAGAGAAAGATGAATTTCTAATGTTTTCGCAGAACTTCGAGACTCGAAATCTTAGTGTGTCTAATTATGTTAATAAGATTAAGGGACTTTGTAATTTTAGTGGCCTTTAAACAAAGCTCTCTTACTCCCCCACACCTCCCTCTCTCCCTATATGGGGGGGGCGGAGTTCATTTAAGTAAAACATGGTTTGTTTTACGAGGATGAACAAGGGGAAAAAAGGATTTACGCGTTCTGGTTGTCAGTTTACACTGTTTCAGTGCATTATGTACCATTACGAAGTAGCAATAAATGAATGAATGTAAAAAGTCAGAAACAGTGTTCTTTAGCATTGATGTATGACTTGAAACATATCACCATATTGTGCATATGAAAGGGACACCAGATGGTGTTATAAACAAACACAAAATTACAAGCTTCATCAACAGAATAAAACAATTAAGAGGTAAACATGTATTCGCAAAATATACACGATATTTTATTTACGGCATGTTTTGTGCTGATGAATGCCACTACTTACCATGTGTCATTTATATATCATAGACAGACAACTCCTGTAATCATTGTGTTAGTATTGTACCACTTAAATTTACAATTCTTAATTTTACGCAAGTAAATGTTTGTTCATTCTGTTAAATTCCCACTGACACAGTGCTGAAGTTTGAAAACCTTTCAATAACCTGACCCTGGGCTTTCTTTATTATACCTTTTAAACGTAAACTTGGGGAAAGAGAGAAGAAACGCTTTCGTGAGAAAAGTATCGAGACGTTTCTCCTACCATCTGTCGTCCATCCGAGCCTGAAATCAGCAATTTACCCACCTTTGGGGAGTTTGTTAAACTCATATCAATCTTCATTCACATATGACAACCACACCAAGAGGCGCTAACATAAAGTATCCATTGTAAATGGTTAATTCACTTTCTGCAGCAATGAGTAGAACGCTTAGCAGTAAACTAGTGTTGACAACTTAATTATTCACCTCCATCACGTTCTAAGGCCTACGACAATCGCGTCGGCCAGAGCAAGAACCAAGCAAGCATTTTCCTCCAAATGATCAGAGAGCTTATGTAGCCCCACCTGGCTACATGTAACCTTCGACACAAAAAACATTTGCATATAACCTAGAACGCTCACCGCATCATCACTTCAAACAGTTGATCCAATAGCATCATACAATTTCATGAAGACACATGCATTTCATATATCGAAGATTACCTCCGTCATCTCCAACAGGTTTTCAGGGAATGGATCCATACCATTAGTCTCCTTCAGCTCTCAAACCATAGCCTGCACTTGACCTCCTTAAATCTTCTCACTAAACGTTTCTATAAAATCATTGAAATAAATCATACTACATAGAAATGTATCTTCCTCATTCCAGGTCAGAACTAAATTGAGCTTGACTGAATATCAGATCATCTTATACTGTGCCACGATATGTGTTCGTATACAATGGTCATGCACACGGGCAGAACTGTTAGAACATGTCAGTCAACATGAGCTATATAAGCCCTAAAAGTTTCATATAGATATCTATATTCGTTTAAAATTTATTGATTTACCGTTTTATATTGTAAATTTTAAGTATAGTGTTAAGTGATGTGTAAACCTCTTGTATACGTTTCTGTTCAACTCAGTCTCGGCCGAGACGATAAAAAGAGCAACATGACTGCGGATTAATCTATTGATATCATGAAAGTTGTTAGCCTTTTTGGTTGTCATATATACGATTTGTGATTGGCTCCATATTAGCAGGAATATGTTGTAAAGTGTAAAATATACTTGTATAAATAATATTGTGAAAGCCTCTATCTGTGGCACCGTGCATGAATCTCATAACCCTCGCTGAAGCTGTTCTGAGAATATCAAGTCTTTTCTGTATGGACGTACATAAGAATAACAATTTAAATTCTAATTCTATTTATGGTCTTTAGGCATCTAAGGCTCAGGCTGAATATTAGCAGTGTGTGGTCTGTTTTGTTCTCTTTCTTTCTCAGACATTGTTGCTTACACAATCCCAAGATTTGAGGGATGACATATACGACAATGGTGACAATTTTAACATTATCTTATATTGTCGTGATCTAATTGTGATGGTACACCTTCATAGCAAATTGCATTTCTCTATCTCGAACCGTGTGGAAAATGATTTTGGGCTGCCATTCTGATTGCAAGATAGCGACAATTTTCAAAATGTTGTCGTATTTTCCTGAAGTACTCTTGATAATACACCTTTATGCCAAAATTCGTAAAATTTTGGTCAACTTTATTTTTATATGGTCCAGTCTAGTAAGTTTGGACTTCGGCCCGCCACGATTCACCTTTATCTGTTAAAATCCTCACCCATGACCCTGCCGGGACTCGAACCCGGGACCTTCGAACCAATGGCCTACCGCCGCAGACCGCTCGGCCACCGCCAAATTTCGTATCGCTAGCGCAGACGGTGTGCTAAATGGATTATGAGGTCCACTATTTTGGTTCCAAGATGGCATCTTTGGAGACACTTTGTAATATTTTCGTAACTTACTAATAATGGTTTACCGTCATATCATATTTCGTTAGTCTAGCTCCAGCAGTTTAGGCTGTGTATTCTTTGAAATTTTACGTTTGGTGGTCATTTTGAATAAAGGATGGCGACTTTGTCAAAATGTCAGAATTTTTCATTTACCTACATCATCCACCTTCATGCCACAAGAAATGTCTTGTTTTTAGCTTATTCCGACTACAATAAACAATATTATGAGTGAGTGAGTCAATGAGTGAGTGAGTCAGTTAGCCCAAAATACGCAATTTCAGGGGTCCCCAACTCGAATATGCTTCAAGCTACAAATGTGAATTTTGCACTCTTGCACATATTTGCCATATCTCCTTAACTTTGAAAGCTCATATTCCTATCTTTAACATCGTCTCAGTTTAAGGTTATACAATGTGGTCCTAAGTTAGTTTATTTTGTCGACTGTGGCGTTGTATCATTTTCGTCTAGGAACTCAGCAATTTTATGAAGGAAAATATAAGTTGTTGTCCACACTAACACCTTAATATTTTCTACAAAAACTGATGTGGTTTTCAAACTTTCATAATGTATTTTGATATTTTAAATATATATAAAACAATTCTATATTTCTGTGAGTATATTTTAGTAATACCTAGAATCTGTTTGAGACAAATGAAAACATTTGGTACAAAATGGCACTCTCATTTTTTGCATAGATATTTACCATGGATTGTACTTTAAGATTCAAAGTGTAAAAACGTTTTGGTCCTCTTGATTAAAAATAGATCTAACGTTTAGAGAATGGATGACTCAGGGAATAACTCTTCATCATTAACTCTTGTAATTTCTGATAAAGTAATGCATGAAATTAATCTGTTTTATTAAAATCTTGATTTCAGATCTTGAGGCTATAAATTATTCTCAGTACCAATTGTTAAAAATCAGGAAGTTGCAGCTCTTTACCCTCCGGTAACTAAAACGTAGGTTAATTTTTCTCACCTTTTATAATGCCAAAATACCGAATGAGTAATCTTATAGCCTGTTTTTTTTTCTCTCTTCAGAACACATTGCTTTGTGTCGATCGCACATGTGGTAAATAGGGGTTGAGATATGTAGCATCTGAAATTCTGGACATTACAGAATATGTTGTATTCTAAAAAACAAATGCGACCACCATGCGAAACCCAACGTAACATAATTGAAATAGTACTCATTTAGAACATCCGTCATGTAAAGGTCTAAGAAAATATTTAAACAAAACTAATTTAACAGACAGTGGTAAAAGGAAGGGTTGTGTTAGGCTTTTACAACTTACGAGTAGTTTAAAAGTAGTACTTTATTTATGGGTTGCTTCTTCCTCTTCTTCTCAGGGTTTCTGTGGGACGTTTCTCGGCAATTGTCTTCCGCATCTTGCTTTACTCTTAGAATGCCAAAGCTTATAGCTTATATGAAATGCCTTTTAATAACAGACATTCCTGATATACAAGGAGTGAACTGTCTAACTAGCATAAATAATCACTTGTTTTGAATAAAAAGCAAAATAAATAAATAAATAAATAGCTTCTTTATTTTAGAACATTCCTGTTAAGCAATGAGTAGATACAAGCACTTACATATGTGTGGCACCGTGCATGAATCCCATAACCCTCAAAATTGACCCAAACAAAGGGAGATAACGTCAGGAATACAATCCTAAACATGTCGTAAACTCTCCATCTTTAATAAAACATGGCCGCCAAAATACCATTTTCCAAACCACTGAAGCTAAAGAAACGAAATTTTGTAGGAAGGTGTACCATCACGAGTATGTTACAATAAATGAGGCAAACCTCCGTTAAGAGGGCGCAGCTCTCTTTGTATGGGGAAGATTTGCACCATGGAGGTGCAGTATCCCGGAGAGTCTGGTTGAGGTAAAGGGAGCGCAATCCCCCAAAATCCACAAGGGTCTGGTTGCGATAAGGGGTACTGGAGGCGGCTCCCCCAGAGAAGCAAAGCGAGTATATATATTATTCACCTACACAAAGCTGTGAAATCCGAGCAAAAACACCAGAGGTGCAAAAAAATCAGCCAAGTTCTTCAGCCTTAAAAGGTGGTGAAATGGAGGACGGATGAGCCAAGTTTCTTGGCGACAGCATGTAAGAGGAACACTGGAACTTGGCGCGAGGTGGTGTTTCTTCAAGTCATAAGGTTGGTGGCGGTCCTAAAATCCACCACGCCTACCACCACCACCAACCTAAGGCTCGAAGTCGAACATTACGAACCTTTCCACCTCGCGCCGAGTTCCAGTGTTCCTCTTAGATACTTTTGCCAAGGAACTTGGCTCATCCGTCCTCCATTTCACCACTTTTTAGGGATGAAGAAATTAGCTGAACTTTTTGCACCTCTGGTGTTTTTGCTCGGGTTCAAGAGTACAGCTCAGAGGAGATTTCTATGCTTGTCAACTGCGCATGTGACTAAGTCGACATGTTGCACATCTTTATTTGCCTAGATGTTACATCATTTAAGATGATGCCGCACTACATTTGAGTACTTCTAGCTTCGAATCTGCGTATGTTTGGACAATTCGAGGAATTCACCGCTCAATATCTGAGCATTATCTTTAAACAACCTGTAATAAGTATGACCATTTAACCATTTTGAAAGGGAAGGAATACCTTTAGCTAAGAATTGAGAACATGAAACTCGGTCTTAAAGGGTTAAAATGCAAAGAATAGCGATTTTTCAGTTCTGCGGATAGTTGGCGCTACGGTCGTCTTCGGAACTGTCATTGCCATTACCGTAAATGGATGATAATATTGTTTTCTTGTCTTCCACTAAGACTTTCAAACAACTTTTCAACGAAGCACTACACTTTCGACGCATCTATGTAAATACATTTATAATTCTAAATGGAGAGGAAAAGCATTTAATTAAAAATAATAAGATGAGAAAGATTCATTCCTGTGATATGTCTAATTTAATGCAAAAAGAAAACTGTGGATCAAGAACAGTCGGTAATTGAGACATATGCTATATATTATTTACATAAAAAATACTACTTTGAATGTTGAACAAAAAATGATGTCAGTCTCTATAAAAAAAAAGAAAATATAGATAAACTTTCTTCCTATCTATCTTTTATAAAGCAAGAAGCAACACCTTGGCGGGAAGAAAGAAAGAAGCGCAGAGAGAGAGAGAAAGATGGACAGAAAGGGGTCCTTTACATTTAGAAACCATCTTTGGAAAGTTTCCAAACAAGAACGTTTGAATTCCAAGAGCCAGCCGACTTGTTCTCTCTCTATATGTCTTTCTTTCTTTATTTTGCACGCTCAGCCCGCCTGCCCTCTATTGGATAACTCTACCTACTAAACTTTTTCTCCACTACGTATAGAATGCTTGTTTGAAAAGGTGAGAAGGGAAAAAAGCCCCCCCTTAAAGCACTTTTTTTTCTAAAGGACCGCTGTCAATCGTCTTCTTTCACATGCCTTGATTTAACGCAACACTGGTTTAAAAGAGGGAAGAAGTTCATATCTTCTGGAAGAGAGAAAGAAAGCGAATGATATCAGTACGACACTACTTTCTGTCTTTCGTACGAGTTTTTCGCTGAATTTCTTTCTCCTACTAAAATTCGTCTGGTATATGTACCTCTCCCCTTTCCCTCCTCTCTCTCCTTCTGTGTACACTCTCTTCCCAAACTTGAGTCGAACAAAAGTTAGGGTAAGGGTGGAGAAGATGGACTAACAGCTTAGAGAGAACATGGAAAGGAAAGGTTGACCGCTAAGGAAAGAAGGAAGGAAATGGATGTGATATTTGTGCTTCGATGCTCTTTTGAATTTCCTTTAGAAAAGAATAGGAGGTCTGTGTGCGAAGTATATATATGCATGTGTGTGGGTAAAAGAAAGATAGGAAACGGTTTGTCTGGTTTTATTTCCCTGCAGAATAATGCAAGACTCCACACTTTCGACAATATGCTCTTACAAACGTTCTGTTGGAATTTATCTGATAAGATTTACATAGTGTTATACTTTCAATTATACTTTCAATACTTTGTCTAGTTCTGAATATCTTTTTAGTTTATTATCTTTAAAAGATGGATTTTATTTCAGTAAGGAAGGAAGCATCTTTGTTTTAAGATAATCGAAAATTGTCTCGAGGAAAAGAATTAGTACATTTTTACGCTGGGCGGATGCCAAGTTCATGTTCGCAAATCGTTAGCATACAATCGTAAGACAAGTTATAGAATGAGGCAATAAATCTCTAAGATTAGGAAGATGTTTGAATGGTTGGTAAGATTAGGAAGAGCATACGTGTATGTAGTGCAACTGCATAAAAAAATGGTGAATTCTTTATTAAAGTACAAACTAAATGTTATTTAGAAGGTTTTATGCTATAGTTAAAAAGACATGGCTTTGTTTTGTTTAATTTATGATTAACATCATACATGAATTTGTGAGCTTGAATACTACAGCTTCTATAACTGATGGTTAAAGCAATCAAACAGAAACTTTCAAAATATGGTATTGACTGCAAGTAAATGTAGTACTAAAGCCATTAACAGATTTGTCTTCTGTGTAGCAATGTTACCAATTCAGATTAACTAGACTTAATAAAAGCGTACCTACTTAAAACAAGAAAAATATTGAATTCTGGTACTTCAATGTTACAAAGATAAGATGCATGTGCTGGAAATGAACAATCTTTGCAATGCAGGATATGTGTTGACAGAACTTAATAAACTGATTTCTAAAGAACAATAAAAAAAATCACAATGTCTACCAATAGGTTAACAGTTAACACTGATCTATTCAAGTGTAGCCAAGAACATTACTTTCTTCCTCTCTGTCTATGTACTTACAGTGATCAAAGACTCCTTGGGAAAAACGCAATCAATTTAAACACTTTATTTGCCTGTGTCTTTCCCGTGGAAGAGCAGGTTATTTCTGCACTTTAACATGCTTCGATTAACAATTTCTTTGTCACCAAACAAAGCTGGCCGTGTGTTGACTACAATATGAACTTTTATATTTTGTCACAGGGATATAGCGTCGCTTGAATAAACATCTGTTTGCCTATATGGACCGACATTGAACAATGTAGATATCGGTTAACAACATGGATCGATATGGTTCCATGACGAGTGCTCTATTTTTAATTTTAATTTATTTACTATGAAGAAAAAGCTTTCTGAAAAATCGATTTATTCTTTGTAGAATACTTCCTATAGTTTTATAAAATAGATAAATTAATGATACAGATAATCGATGTCGATCCCATATCGATCTACGTGGGCTCAAGCGGGCCGCTCTCCCGCCCGCATTAACGATGTGGGGCTATATGGATCCCATGAACGGCCAACGTACTTGTGCCACTGGGATGTTTTATAATTGTACTGAAAATTTAGTTTTTTTAAAATGTATTTGTCAGAAAATGGCGCCAAAATATGGCGAACGTTTCAACAGGTTAAGTTATTGATTATAGTGGAAGTAACAGTCTTAATCTCTTTAAGGTGTTTTTTTATTTAAATAAAGTACCTACAGAAGTACAAATAGTTACTCAACGTTGTAAACAAGAAGTGCGTATTTTGTTATGGAGGAGAGTTTAAAAATTCGGATATATTGAAATTACCGACTTTTTCCTCAAAATCTATTACTTACCAGTACATGTTCTGCCTGAATTTAGATGAAACGGGTTCAAGTTACATTTATCACATGGAATGCAACAAGACTTCTAGAGTACCCTGGCGGCAAACAAACAGACAAACAAAAAAAAGAACATAGCTCATAGTAATTTCGTGGCATTGAAAAATTCATTGTATCACGAACTTATCAAATAACACCAAATTACTTAGATTTACCCTATGTATACCTACTCTTCTACTCGTACAACTATTAAACCTAATAATATGACTGTAAACAAAATATATGTTGCTAAGAAACTTTTATTTTCATTACAATTTAATACTTCATGGGAAGGTTTAACGAAACTTATAAACATCCTTGAAAAGCTAAGAAATCACATCAGGAAAGTTTTTCACCGATAATATTCCTTTCTTGGATCTCCAATTAAAAGTATTTGCAGCTGCTCTTTTTATCTTGGTATTATTACCATTATGTGGATAAGAAATGACCTGGTAACGCTGGATATACGAATAAACAAATAAAATGAAAAAGACTGACATCTATGGGAAAACATAGGTAACAGCTTAACAATATCACTCCTGTAATGCTAATCCGAACAAAAACACCAGAGGTGCAAAAACTGGAGCCAAGTTCTTTAGCCCTAAAAAGGTGTGAAATGAGAGACGGATGAGCCAAGTTCCTTGGTGACAGCATGTAACAGGAACAAAGGAACTTGGCGTGAGCTGGCAACAGCCTTAGGGATGGTGGCGGTGGACGTAGTGGGTTTTAGGATCCCCACCACCATTATA
>JAGDQP010017789.1:25454-37818 GCA_022664845.1 Lepisma saccharinum | reverse complement strand
TCGACCCTATAAAGAACAAGCAATTCTTTCTTTGTAATTATAAACATTATGTAACATTAACAATGATTTTTTTCATACACTGAAATGTCGTATAAATTAGGTACTATTACTAACAAAGCCAAACAATGCCTACAGGTCACTCATTTGCAACAATAAATTAATTACGTGTTGTTCACCTAATGATGTGAATCAGTGGAATTGTACTCAATAATCGGAAATATATGTATTCGAATCCTGGGTCTAGTTTTGCTGATTGTTTTCTCTGCTTAAGTCACATAAGAGAATGCCGTGATGGTAAATTGAATAAGAGTCAGAAGGCTGCTACTTTCCCTATTGCATTTCTCATGGAGAAGAGATGACATTACTTACTTTAAGATGTTCTAAAATTCATAATATTTTATTTCAATTTCAATATTGTTGACACAACATAATACTGTATATTACAGTACAACATAACTTGATCACATACATTACTTATTATTGAAACCGTATATGCAAAAGTTAATCAGAAATATCTGGTTGACTGGTTTAAAAGATAATACACAAAAAATATGCAATAATCACTACAGAAGTTCAGGGCCTTGATATACATAGAGTACCCGCAATTGCGAGCCATGGCCACTGAACGGCGTCACCAAGGTAAGCAGCCAGTTGTTGACTCCATACATGAGCTTAACAGGGGTAAACCAATCTGTCACATTTCCATACCGAATAGTTATCGTAATTTGTTGAGGTTCATCAGGAACCAATCACAACTGATTGCCGCTCTTGGACCCCCTTGTTATACACATCTGTGCAGCGATATTTATCGTTGGTTGTGTCGTATGTATGGTTGGAGTCGACAACAGGCAAACATTCTGAATTAGTGTATTAGGGTGATTCGGAAAATAATATATATTTTGAAATTCGATTGAGCGTGATTTCGATGGCCAGTAGTAGTTTATTCACAAAATTTGAGTTTTTGGTGCTCTTTCCTTTGCCACAAGAGGACTGAATGTATGCATTCCTTTGCTTAGATTAGGCAGATTGCACAATCGTATTATTCCTTGTTGATAATCTTGAGGCAAATGTGAAAGAATCTCCCTCGAAAAACTAATAAATATTAGTTTAATTTCAGTATGTCTACGAGACTGTCATTTTTTTAATAGTTAAGAAAAACGTTGGTTAATATGGAATCGTCAGTTTGAAGAAGAAAACAAATCCAAAAAGCTGTTTCGTGGGAAAGTAACACAAACTGTATAACATGTTTATTATTTATTGAAAGGAAACAATATTGTTACTGAATATTCAAAACGGTCTTCTGATACTTTCGTACTGCTCAGACAGTTTACAAGTATTGTTATTTTTTCCTTTAGAATTTAAAAAATGTTGATGGATTTGTTTCCTTCTTCAAACGTATGGAAAAACGTCTGCACATTTTTAAGTGTTGAGACATAAGAATGGAAAAGTCGACCAGAAAATGAAGAAAAACGCTACAGAAACCTTCAAATGAATGTTATTTACAAGAAATATATGCACAATGAAGTAGAAAGTTACAAGTAGGGGGTCTAAGTAATAAATTCATTTTTTTCCTTCTACCCACTGACAGAAATTTTGCCCTACAAGTGTGCAAAACTGCTTTTATTCCGTAACAGTGATAGCAATAGTTGCTATATGTAAATATCTGTTAACAATAGCAGTTAAAAATATCAGTGTATGAAAACGTATCTAAATGCGAGTTATTTATTCCCGTCTGTGAAAAAGAAGTTTTAAACAATAATTTAGACTAATCTATTTACCTGTATCCTGTTATGGGTGCAGTAGAGATTTGGACGAAGGTAGTTTAGTTCCTACCATAACTGTTGTAAAACTATTCTATACAGTTATCGGAGCTTGAATGTACTGGTGGAGAAGAAACAGTACATCAAAACACAATTAAATCAGGAAAGTATAAAGCGGTGGGTAGGGGGAAGCGTAATCGATTCATGCGCATTACTCCTTAACAGTAAATAGTACTTCCAAACAACTGAATCCAGTTGGCAATTTAGCGTATTGATAGCATGTTCGAAAGCTAATGCAAGCAACCCGGGATCGAAACCTGTCGTAGTTGTTCTTTCTTAATGAAAATAACGTTTCTCTTTTATATATATATAGGCCTATATATAAACGCATTAGGAAATTTAATAAGATTAGTGAACAAACGCATGTGGAGGTTAGATAAGTCAAGTACGGTATTTGTTTTACTGCAAGCACGATTAACTAGTATTTTCACAATGCGCTCTTCCTGTCGCTAGTCACAAGTGCCCTGTAGTACTGTATCAAATACAAGGAACTCCTATTACGGCGGGATCATTCTCGCACAGGCGCATTACTCCTTCGCCGTAACTGAGATTGACGAGCAGATAGTTTCCAATTATCAATTTAGTGGCTTGGTAGCATATCGGAAAGCTAATACGGAGAACCCAAGATCGAATCATGGTGTGATTTTCTTTCTCTTTTTTTAAAAAAAATTCTCTTTTCATATATATATATATGTGTGTGTGTGTGAAAAGAGAATATATATAAACGTATTGAGCTCCTGCGTAGCCTAGTCGGTAGCGCGCTCGACTTCAGTGCTAGCGGTCCCGCGTTCAATTCCCTGTGGGGGCTCAAAACTTTCGGTGTTGACCCAGCATTCTGAGGACAATTGGGGAGCTGCTGTACATAAAATACAGTGGCGATCACAGTGAGAGCTTCGACTCTCCTCTCCCAACCCGTCTGTTCAGCGTGGGAGCAGTAGACCAACTCCTCCCTTAGGGGAGAGGCCTCATCCAGTAGTGGATTGAATATGGCTGTTATTTATTATTATTATTATTATATAAATGCATTAGGAAATTTAATAAAATTAGTGACCAAGGGCACGTAGAAGTTTGGTAAAGTCAGGTATGGTGTTCTTTGTTATTGCACACGCAAGTGAATCATGTTTTCGACATTCGAAAATAGGACATCTTGTTTTGAGACGCTAGTGGCCTTGTTCCCTTCTTCAAACTGACTAATATTTCCAAGGCCAGATAAATAATTCTATAACTAACTATCGTTTCTTTCTTTTACATTATGATAAGCGGGTATAAATTGAGGTGCGTTTTTAGTAAGAAACTAATTTCAATTGTTTAGCGTTTCTTCACTTCTTCAAATTGCTGGTTTATTTTTTCTAAACTATGTGAATTTTATAGACTTTAATGTGCGTACTGTTTTCACTGCCTCAAAGAAAGAGAAAAGAAAAACGTTTAGGTGAAGGAGTACTGAACCCGGGACCACTGAATCCCAAGTCCAATCCGTTGCCCATTTTTTTTACCATTTTATTAAATCTGAATTTGACTACAGAATCAGAATAAACGGAAAATATTACAAAAAACGTTAAATGCAAATAAAGTTATAAAACAAATTAAACAATAGCATTTCAAAATAACCTATTTAAAATATAAATAAACTATAAACCATTTAAAAAATAAAAACTTGCGATGAATTGCTATCGACCATTGCATTACAACTCCAATGTGTTATCCATTACTCCACGTAGCCAACTATCACCCAGTGTTTTCTGAGAGCTCTTTCTTTATATCAATTCAGTACACGAGTAACATACTCTAATTCCATAGTGTTCACACGTCATGGTTGTCCTCTCGGCAGACAAGTCTCTGCCATTTTGTTCCGTTCTCCCAGCAGTTATGTTTGTTTAGAAAAAAAGAAACTATGTGTTTTTTTCCATTATCAAGCTTCGGAGAAAAATAGCAGCTAAGCCAGTAACAGCTATTTTTCATCGGTTGTAGCAGTCATAGCAATTTATCACATTTAGCAGTGAAAAATAGCTGCTGCGCTATATTTTCCCATCTCTATTTTGCACCTATTTTTGAAGGGTTTACTATTTTCTTTTGCTTTCTTTGTGTATTGTATAGATGCGCCATCTCTTCCAGATATCAAATCCGGCATAAAGTAGATTTTCACATTTCTGGCGTTTATTGCCTTCTTCAAACTGCCGATTCAATTACGTTCTGGATGCTTTTCCCGGCAAAATGCTTTTTTTATAATTTCCCTACCTAGGGAGAAAAAAACAGTAAGCTGAATGCTGGACTTAGTGCGTGGTAGCGATAATAATGTTTGTGTGCAAAATGTACTAGTGTTGGTTCTTGGTAGTGTGTTTACTAACGTTTATGTGTTGTGTTTAATGATTTTAGAAAGTAGTTTAATTATTTAAAAAAAAAATAAGCAACCAAAATGTGACCCGTGAAAGGTATAAGAGTAAGTTGCTTCCTCACTTCCTTGAAATGAATAACTCTCAGTTGCCGACGTTTTGTGAAGTGATGAGGCGTTTTTACTTAATCCGGCTTCAAGGTTTAAGCGCTCACAAGGAAAGGACTTTACTTCATGATCACCAGATGTATGTCTGCATTTCTTTTTCGAAAGATACTAAAATCAGAATCTCAAAAAATCAAACTTCAGAGGCAACTCTTCCATAATATCTTTTAAACGCGCAGATTTGTTTTGATTTTGTATTGTATGTTATTTTAAGAGTCATTCCATGTCACAGCAACATGCCGAAAAATTGATTTGCCTAAAACTTTGTACATACAAACATATGTTTCTATATTCTATTGAGATTTCTAAAGTGGTTTTTAAATGGTTACGTTTTTTTTCGTGTTTTAGGCCATTTTAACTGTGTTATTCTCTAGAAAGAGCTGGTACACGTGGAAACAAAAATATTATATCCTTGCAATTAAGCATTGTAAATAAAAGTTATGATAAATTATTTTGAATCCTTGAAAATAATAAATCTGATTCTGTATTGAATATTAATCAGTTTGCAGTAACTGATTCATATGATTAGTACTGATTGGTCAAAAACCGTAAAAATACATTTCTTCAATTTCCAAACAACGAATATTTTGTTTTCTTTTAACATGTAAGGAAATCTTTGTAATTGAAATGAGTGCTCTCCATGGTGGTATATTGTATTCCAAACCTCACAAGATTTTATCCAAAAACAAAATTATTGTTCTTTATTGAGCACGAAAAATCAGCCTTTTTTATTTCAATTCCCATTATGTATATCTTTGCTTGAATCAATGACCTCAAAACCTATAAATACAATTAAAATTTCAATCAAAAGGACACTTTTTATAATTATTGATTATCTTGACAACATTTATGACAACTGTCAATTATGGAAAGACTGTCAATTCTTCGCCATGTTGATGTGACATCGTATGAGTCTTAAAATAACATAACATACAATACAAAGTCAACACAAATCTGGGCGTTAAAAACATATTAGGGAAAAGTTGCCTCTGAAGTTTGATTATTTGACCTTCTAATTTTAGTATCTTTCGAAAAACAAATGCAAATACATTTGGCGATTATGATCGATCAAGTCCTTTCCTTGTCAGTCCTCTTCTAAAGTGGCAGCCATGATCGAATATTTGGTCATTGTAACCTGGGAGAAATTATCAATCATAGTTACCCTGAAGAAACCAATTGGTAATCAAACAATATAAAATCATTATTCCAAGTTCATGGGTTCAATTGCCGCCGGGGTCCATTGAACGGAGTGGTTCGCAGCCTACTTTACCGAAAACTGTAGGTCGCATCCTCAGAAGCTCACCAGATCGTTTAGGACGTTAATAATAATTCTGTATAGTATAATATCACAACAAATCAGGTAGTATTTTAAAAAAATCAAAGAGTTCATCAAAGAATGCTCCAATTTCGAATTTCCCCACGCGCTTTTAAAAGTTTATTTGATATTTGCACTTGTAAACATATCTAGCTAATTAAGGTATCATTGACTTATCAAAACTTCTGGCAATAGCATTCGTATTACTGAAAGATGACAAACATGATAAGTATTTGGATAGCTAGACATTCAGACAGTCATAAAAAGGTTGCCAGAAAACACAAAATAAAATTAACAGCTGAACCTAACATACCATTAGCTACAGTTGCTACTGGACATATTGTTTGTTTTGTCATTGAAGATTCTTCAACGGATATTAAAGAATCAATCAAACATGTGCGTTACACGCAGTTCCGTTTGACTCTTTCAAGTGTGTCAGCTGCGACGGACCAAATGGGAACGAAATATCAGTATAGGGAAGTAGAAGAAGAACACATAGCACTGGTAGAAGACGTCGATTCTAAGTCCTTGAGTCATATTGCTCGCAAATCCGGACATGGATACAACATTCCAGGTCAATCTTTTATTTTCTGGAATGAAAACCTGTGAATGTTACTGAGCTAATTTTTAGGGATGCAATGAAACAGTAGTAAATACAGTTGGAAGTAATGGAGTGATAGCACAGATGGAGAAAATAATTGCTAGGAAGTTGCAACGCTTTGTTTGTCTACTCCATTTGATTGGGTTTCCTCTTCGTCATTTCGTTCAACATTTGGACGCTGAATCTTTTGGAGAGACTGCACTCTCTGGCTCTATAGAGAAGAAACCTCAAAGCTGTGAACTCTTCACTGGGTCAGCGTATCGTGTCGATGAAATGAAGGCAGATAAGAAGAACGTCAGACACTGAGTTCGATAAAGGCAGTAATGTGGCCTCAGCCTAGGCATCATTCGGCAAGTGTATGGTGAAGATGCAGTTGATGATAACATATGTTGTCAGTGTTTTGAAAAGTAACGGACGTCCAGTGGCAGAAGTTGTAAAGATCATCCACGATTTTGAAGTCAAGAAGTGTTTTCCGAATAGGATCTCAACCAAATCATACGAGACAGCCCGAATTCAACAGTAGATGAATTATCAAAAACCTTCCAGGTACAGAGCAATAGTTGGAAGACTGATAGAACCGCTGGATATCACCTCAAAGTACTGCACCACGTCATCTGAGAGTAACTAAATTGGAGACATGCGTCGTGACCTGTGTTCCGATACAAAAGTTAGCCGTTTTTGAGACGCATTGTCACGAATGATGAGAACCTTGTTCTGTACCGGAACGTAAAGAATAGAAAGAATAGTCAGTATCGTTTTCTATGTGCCTTTATCGACGTTGAAACCTGAACTTCGTACTAAGAAGGTGATGTTAAGTATGTGGTAGGATGTGAAAGACATAACTCACTGAGAAGTGCAGGAGCTTAATTGAACCATTTAATGACACCCATTAGAGTCGGATTAAGGTGCGGGGAAAAAGGGTTAAAGCCCAGGAACTGGCCGAAGTAACAAAACTAATAACCTTACTGTTACGACCACAATGTATAGGTAACAGGGGCCCTAATCGTCAATAGCACAGGTCCTAAATACCTTAACCCAGCACTGCCTTTTCCATTGTCAATAGTTGGACAGACAGCAAGTAGAATTCTGATTGAAGTGGCCAGACCTTATAAATAACCAAGGAAACATTATCCACCATGATAACGCGAGGCCGCATGCTGTAATTGCCAGTCAAAATGGATGGACTTGATGAGCTTTACAATGCCCTCTTTTTTACAGCTCTGAGAAAGTTTTAAACTCGTACATTGAGATAACGTGTCTTGATTTGTCATTAACTCATTTCTCATCTATTTATATGTCGCTTGTAAGGCTCCCAAAAACCTGGAAACCCCGCAACGCAGGCCCTCGCGGCATTGTAATTAAGACACTGATGTGTGCATATCGCATGTTTTGAGCTAAAAATAAATCAGCAGAATTCATCAGATTTTGTTGCATCATAACATTGATCATCAAGATTACGCTAACTTAAGGACTCTCTTTTGAGGTTGTTGCACATACATGTAAATTTTCTGATCGTGCTCAATCAGATATTCACAATTTTTCGCTCCCCGTACAATAACCTTAAACCAACGTCATACGAAGCTTCTCTAAAACTTATCTCGACGATTTCTTCAACTCGAAACCATTGAATTTTTTAGTCATGAAACCAAAAATCTCCCCGTTCTTTGGTCAATAGTCATACACAATACAGGAAAACATTGGGTACTTCTTGTCTTTCATTCAAGTCATATGAACGTAATTATTAGTTTTTCTTTTGGCACTAAGAAAACTACAATGTTATGCATCAAGCCAATAGATCATAACTATTCAATGTGATATCTTTATGTACGTAATTTATCAGAAGAAAGAGTCCAACACGTAATGAGAGGTGTTTAATAGAGTAAAAGGAAAAAAAGTCAAACTTATGTGACTGGATTCTAATAGTGAAAATATGCTGGTTTTAGTCTTCCTGAATAAGCCTGCAAAATCATCTTTCTGAAACGTAAGTTCTTCAGGTGCACTCTAGCGTCGAAAGTTTAAAACTCGCATTTTTCTATTATTATCGTTACGTGTATAAATTTGAGGGTATTACTTTCTCAACGTGGAACTAGGCTTTCGGTTTACATTTAAAACTTGTAAACATTGAGAATTTGCTCTCCAACTGAAACCAGTGTAACTCGTTAAGTTACGTATGCCCACACATTTTCTCACAAAGTAGGGTGGACGGTTTCAGAGCAAATTCTAAATGTATACAAGTTTTAAATATAATTCCAAACTCCAGTTTCAGGTTCAGGAAATTACAAACATGGATTAATGCAAATTTATACCCGTAACAATAGTACAAAATTTTCCATTTTGACAATTGTGAAGTTACAGTTTTGCCTGAAGAATTTACAAGTCAGAAAAATAATTTTGCAGGCTTATTTAGGAAGATTAAAATCAATCGATTTTCACTATTAAAACCCTATCACACAACTTTGATATTTGTGTTCCACCCTAGTTTTCAATACGCATACAAAATGCATGAAGAAAGATTGCCAGCGCCTTCGTTTAACGGACATGTCCTGTTCTGAAGCATAGCTATTTTGTACGAATTCCTTTATTTCAATCATATAATCTTTAGTTTTCTTTTTCCTATAATTGTTCTAATCTGACACCCTTTCCATGAACGTTGTTATAATTTAAGTTTCCAGTACAAACTCACTCCCCTCCATGCCTTACTAGCCGATTTGACATTATTTTGGAGTGTTTACAACGATCCATCTGATCATAATAATTGGATGGCAACACTGCAGTGCGTGGTACTATTTTGTTAATAAGCATGTAGCATTGATTTCTATTCTATTTTAAAGCCAACATTTTCCACGTTCATCCGCTTTCAAAAGCTACAGTAATGTTAACCCTTTTCTTGTTAAATCAGGAACGATAATTGCATATACTGTAGTCAGTGGAATGCTTCCCCTATAGCTCGGATCATAAATAATACCGTATTTATATGTTTCAAGTTAAGAATCAACCAGAACTAAATCCCTTATTTGTATTAAAAATCATGCTTTTCTAAAACACGTGTGTCACCACTAACATTATTCTTCCCAAGTAGAAAGTTGTCAACCTTATGAGCATATAAAATAAAAACCATTTAGTTAATATGATGCTGTATAAATATAATATTGACAAGTTAAAACAATTATGAAAACGTGATAAAAGTTTTCTGTATTGAGTCAAAAACTGTAAAACTATTGAAAAAATAAATATGGTACATTTGGACACACAAATCGTGCAATATGAACAGTAGAGGAACATATTTGGTAGAGATGCCTCTGATATCAAATAAGAATGATTTACCAAAGATGAGTATATAGCGCTGCATTTAATGTCACACACATTCTTTTCTTTTCTTTTTTAGTTTAACGAGTGCAACGAATTTGTGGAAACTTGTAGAAAATAATACTAATTATATACAAACAATACAACAAAATAAAAATAAATGCAAAACTTTTAAAGGAAATTATTATTTTTTGTTTAAATATGAGATGCAGCTGTTTAAAATGAAGTAATATGAATATAGTTATGGTATTTAACACGAACACCCCAAGTGATACAGTTCTCAAAAGAAAAAACTTCAAATGATATAGTTATCATATTTAAATATTGACTAAGTTTTATTGCTATTGAGAAGTAGCTGTTATAGCGCATGTGGTGGAAAATTATAAAATCTCCGGAGCAAGTAATGAAATTCATCCAGTGCGTAATAATTAGGAATACAGAATGTGCTTATGTAATTAGTATTTAATGTCAGTGAATACTGAAATGCCTTAGTGAACGATACATGTCTTTGTAATACAAAGTTCCTTAGTAGCACTCTGGGACTTCTGAATGTCGATATCACTGATTACCGCATTTTGTTTATAATAATTCCAGTTGAGCAAATTGAACTTGAGGAAGTCACTCTTATACTATATAATATATGTTCTTTGTATTGTTAAAGTTAAATATATAGCTTTGTCAGTTGATTATAACAACAGACTGTAAATGCTTTGCAAATTGTCCTTTGGTGAGCCAACTGTTGGAAGGGACTACCATTAATTCAGATTGTCCTGTATTGAGAAGGAAATAAAACATATTTTATTTCAATGTTATCAGTTGAATATTGCTCCGCATTTTCCTCTTAAACTTCTTCACCATGTTTACTTCCACTGGACGCTAGATGATAAAACAATGTTGTTCTTCTTCTTGTTCTAGATTGTTTTCGCTTTCCTCTTTACGATTTTGTTCCATCTTTTGCGAGTTACTTAACTCCTCTTTTCCCTAGCTCCTGTGTTAATCGCCGTACCAGGCAGTCTTCAAAGTCACTTATTTACTTCTTTCAACAGAAATATATTTTTTTTGTTTTCATGGAGTTCCATGATTTCTAAAACTTCATCATATTTCCATAAGTTATATCATATATTGTATCTAACCTTTCTACAAAAGCTGCTTTTCGTTTGGCACATTACTTACCCTTTTAGGTAAGTATTATTCAAGCCATTTGTCAGACAGTAAGAATGAGCTTTCCAATACTGCGATGTCTTTCTTTGGTTAGAATTCCCTGTTTCCTTAAGACATTTCTATGACTTTGAATCGAGCACTCTCTTTCACTTAACGCTCAACGTTTTGAAATAATAGAGCACACTTACCACTTGTTTCCTAGAAAATGTTATTTTGCAACAATCTTCACTTTCACTATGGATCAAGTCAATCACAATCCTAACAAGATGACGAAAGGAAAAGTTGCGGGTTGCGTTATTTTTTTTAAATCAACATTTCCCGAATGAGGGCCACAAAGAACCTACTAGATACTTGGGTGATTGATCAGGACATTTAAACTTCTTGTACACCATTCACAAATAGATATATGCGACGAAGAGGAATGTAAGCGATAAAAGTGTAGTTTCGAGATAAATGAGCGTTTTCGCATTTTTCAGGGATCCATCCACTCTTCATTAAAAACAACAGGGACTCGGTAAAGTAATATCCAGGATCAGCTATTGTGTCGCCTGAGGGAAGTATAAAAGTCTTAGGTTACAGCTCGTCACCTAGACTAATTGATAGAGCATAAGATTGCTGACCGGAAGTCCGGGATTAGGTTCCCGTCCATGGGTCGTTTATTTTATTTTTCACAATAACACAGCTTTGTCTTTACTACTTTTGAAATATGCTCGCGTTTTTCTTGATTTTCAATTTTCAACATTTTACGCAATTAACGGAAATTGATTTTGTTAGAATTTCATGATAAAATGCAAACACTAAACATCACGTGTAAGATTAGAAGATGCTTTCCACATACATAGTCTTTGTACTGACTTAGACTGAATATTTCTCTTTCAAGCGTCTCGTCTCAGATAGCAGTTTTTAAGAAGCACTCGCTAAATAGAGACTGACTATTGTATACATTTACAGATGGCTCAATTTGATACAAAACATTGGAAAGATCCATATTTCGTGCCAATCCTACTTGGATATATTTGTAGGTTAAAACCATTTCTCCTGCGTACTTGAAACATCTGGTCATTAATTAAGCATTATTAAATATTTCGTGATACAATAAAGTAATGTAAATAATGGAGAAAGAGTGAAATTTTATCTTTAAAATAAAATATAATGATAACTCTGTTAAGCTTATTACTTAGATCGTCTAGCACAATGTGTGTCTGTAGCAGAAATATTTATATTTATAATCCCATTGAACGTGTTCAATTTCCAGTTGTGTTTATCTTATAACGTTAGTAAAACTCTTGCTAATGTAAATAACCTATTTACTTCTGTGTTATCTTGCGTTCTTGGAGCTTCTTACATACACGAACATATAGTCTACAGTTTGAACTAGTGAGGACCATGGCTCATAAACACCAAAGTCGTGATGTGTTTTCCTTTCTTGCTTTCTATCTTCGTTGGTTTAGGGCAAACAAGGAATTAAAAAATATATAGAAATTCGTATTGAGAAGAGTGATATGTAGAAGCATGAAACAAAAATGGAGATGAGGAGAGATTCAGAATGGAATGTCTCCAGAAAACAGGGATCTGAATACAGGAAAATCCCCGAGGAAGAAAGGGAAACCTTTTGCATAACAACTCCCCCCCACATATATATATATATATATATATATATATATATA